>JBBYHO010539260.1:0-15254 GCA_038382025.1 Adansonia gregorii
TTTTTTTTCATGATTAGGCACCACAAGCATATTCTCCTCATCAGGATAAATGATATCCATGCTTTGGCTTCAAAAGAAAAGCTTCTCTTTCTACCATTTTTAGAATTAAAGTTTATTTTTCAATTGGGATAAACATGAATTCACATAATAATCTCCTTTCTTTTAATGATTGGGCACCATAAATTCATTCTCCTCATTAGGAAAAATGAATTGATGCTTTGGTTTCATATGAAAAGCTTATCTTTCTGCCAATTTCAGAATTAATGCTCATTCGTTGATTTGGACAAACACGGATTCATGTAATAATATCCTTTCTTTTCGAGATAGGCACCGTAAGCACATTTTCCTCAGCGGGATAAAAGATATCCATGCTTTGGCTTTATAAGAAAGTCATCTCTTTCTACCATTTTTAGAATTAAAGCTTGTTTTTCAGTTGGGATAAACATGGATTCATATAATAATCTCCTTTCTTTTGATGATTAGGCACCACAAATTCATTCTCCTTATTAGGATAAATGAATTGATGCTTTGGTTTCATAAGAAAAGCTTCTCTTTCTACCAATTTTAGAATTAATGTTCGTTCATCAATTTGCATAAAAACGGGTTCACGTAATAATATCTATTCTTTTCGTGATTAGGCACCATAAGCATATTCTCCTCATCAGGATAAATGATATCCATGCTTTGGCTTCATAAGAAAAACATCTCTTTTGGCCATTTTTAAAATTAAAGTTTGTTTTTCAATTGGGATAAACATGAATTCACAAAATAATCTCTTTCTTTTTCATGATTGGGAGCCATAAACACATTCTCCTCATGGGATCAACAGTATTGATGCTTTGGTTTCATAAGAAAAACCTCTCTTTCTACCAATTTAAAAATTAATGCTCGTATGTTATTTGGACAAACCTAGATTCATGTAATAATATTCTTTCTTTTCGTGATTAGGCAACATAAACACATTCTTCGCTTTAGGAAAAAAGATATTCAGGCTTTGGTTTCATACAAAAGGCATCTTTTTCTACCATTTTTAGAATTAAAGTTTGTTTTTCAATTGGATAAACATGGTATCACATAATAATCGCCTTTCCTTTAATGATTAGGCACTACAAATTCATTCTCGGCTCTTGGATAAATGAATTGATGCTTTGGTTTCCTAAGAAAAGCTTATCTTTCTACCAATTTAGAATTAATGTTCGTTCATCGATTTGGACAAGCATGGATTCTCATAATAATCTCTTTTTTTTCATGATTAGGCACCACAAGCATATTCTCCTCATCAGGATAAATGATATCCATGCTTTGGCTTCAAAAGAAAAGCTTCTCTTTCTACCATTTTTAGAATTAAAGTTTATTTTTCAATTGGGATAAACATGAATTCACATAATAATCTCCTTTCTTTGAATGATTGGGCACCACAAATTCATTCTCCTCATTAGGAAAAATGAATTGATGCTTTGGTTTCATATGAAAAGCTTCTCTTTCTACCAATTTTAGAATTAATGCTCATTCGTTGATTTGGACAAACACGGATTCATGTAATAATATCCTTATTTTTCGAGATAGGCACCGTAAGCACATTTTTCTCATCGGGATAAAAGATATCCATGATTTGGATTTATAAGAAAGTCATCTCTTTCTACCATTTTTAGAATTAAAGTTTGTTTTTCAATTGGGATAAACACGGATTCACATAATAATCTCCTTTCTTTTGATGATTAGGCACCATAAATTCATTCTCCTTATTTTGATGCTTTGGTTTCATAAGAAAAGGTTCTTTTTCTACCAATTTTAGAATTAACGTTCATTCATCGATTTGGACAAACACGGATTAACGTAATAATATCCTTTCTTTTCATGATTAGATGCCATAAACATAATCTCCTCATCAGGATAAATGATATCCATACTTTGGCTTCATAAGAAAAACATCTTTTTCTACCATTTTTAGAATTAAAGTTTGTTTTTCAATTAGGTTAAACATGGTTTCGCATAATAATCTTCTTACCTTTAATGATTACACACTACAAATTCATTCTTCGCACTAGGATAAATGAATTAATGCTTTGGTTTCATAAGAAATACTTCTCCTTCGGCCGTTTTTAGAATTAATGTTTATTTTTCAATTGGGATAAACACGGATTCACATAATAATCTCCTTCCTTTTCATAAGTGGGCACCATAAACATATTCTCCTCATTGGGATCAATGGTATTGATGCTTTACTTTCATAAGAAAAACCTCTCTTTCTACCAATTTTAGAATTAATGTTTGTTCATCGATTTGGGCAAACACGGATTCATAAAATAACATCCTTTCTTTTTTTTGATTAGGCACGATAAACACATTCTCCTTATCGGGATAAATGATATGCATGCTGTGGCTTCATAAGAGAAACATATTTTTTTGCCATTTTTAGAATTAAAGTTTGTTTTTCAATTGAGATGAACATGGATTCACATAATAATCTCTATTCTTTTAATGATTGGGCACCACAAATTCATCCTTCTCATTAGGGGAAATGAATTGATGCTTTCATTTCATAAAAAAAGCTTCTCTTTCTACCAATTTTAGAATTAATGTTCATTCATCGATTTGGACAAACATGGATTCATGAAATAACATCCTTTCTTTTCTTGATTAAGCACCATAAACACATTCTCCTCATCGGGATAAATGATATGCATGCTGTGGCTTCATAAGCAAAACATCTCTTTCTACCATTTTTAGAATTAAAGTTTGTTTTTCAACTGAGATAAATGCGGATTCACGTAATAATCTTATTCCTTTTAATGATTAGGCACGATAAATTCATTCTCCTCATTAGGACAAATGAATTGATGCTTTGGTTTCATAAGAAAACCTCTCTTTCTACCAATTTTAGAAATCATGGTCATTCATTAATTTGGACAACACGCGTAATAATATCCTTTCTTTTCATGAGTAGGCACCATAAACACATTCTCCTTATCAGGATAAATGATATCCATGCTTTGGCTTCGTAAAGAAAACATCTATTTCTACCATTTTTAGAATTAAAGTTTGTTTTTGAATTGGGATAAACACGGATCACATAATAATCTCCTTTCTTTGAATGATTGGAACCATAAATTCATTCTCCTCATTGGAATAAATAAATTGATGCTTTGGTTTCATAAGAAAAGCTTCTCTTTCTACCAATTTTAGAATTAATGTTCCTTCATCGACTTTGACAAACACGAATTCATGTTATAATCTCTTTTCTTTTCATGATTAGGCACCATAAACACATTCTCCTCGTTGGGATGAATGATATTCATGCATTGGTTTCATACAAAAAACATCTTTTTCTGCCATTTTTAGAATTAAAGTTTGTTTTTCAATTGGATAAAAATAGTTTCACATAATAATCTCATTTCCTTTAAGGATTGGGCAGTATAAATTCATTCTCCGCACTGGCATAAATGAATTGATGCTTTGGTTTCATAAGAAATGCTTATCTTTCTACCAATTTTAGAATTAATGTTTGTTCGTCGATTTGGACAAACACGGCTTCACGTAATAAACCCTTTTTTTTCATGATTAGGCACCACAAACACATTCTCTTCATTTGGATAAATGATATTCATGCTTTGGTTTCATACAAAAAACATCTCTTTCTACTATTTTTAGAATTAAAGTTTGTTTTTTAATTAGATAAACATGGTTTCACATAATAATCTCTTTTCCTTCAATGATTGGGCACTACAAGTTCATTCTCCGCACTAGGATAAATGAATTGATGCTTTAGTTTCATAAAAAATACTTCTCTTTTGGCCATTTTTAGAATTAAAGTTCATTTTTTAATTGGGATAAACACGGATTTGCATAATAATCTCCGTTCTTTTAATGATTGGGCACCATAAATTTATTCTCCTCATTGGGATAAATGAATTGATGCTTTGGTTTTATAAGAAAAGCTTCTCTTTCTACGAACTTTAGAATTAATATTCATTCATCGATTTAGACAAACACAGATTCATGATGTAATCTCCTTTCTTTTCATGATCGGGCACCATGAACACATTCTGCTTATTGGGATAAATGTTATTCATGCCTTGGTTTCATACGAAAAACATCTCTTTCTATCATTTTTAGAATTAAGAGAGATTATTACGTGAATCCTTGTTTGTCCAAATTGACGAAGGAACATTAATCCTAAAAATGGTAGAAATATATGTTTTTCTTATGAAACCAAAGCATGACTATCATTTATCCCAATGGGGAGAATGTGTTTATGGTGCCTAATCATGAAAACAAAGGCGATTATTATGTGAATCTGTGTTTGTTCAAAACGATGAACGAACATTAATTCTAAGAATGGTAGAAAAAACAGTTTTTCATATGACACCAAAGCGTCAATATCTTTTATCCCATTAAGGAGAATGTGTTTATGGTGCTTAATCATGAAAAGAAAGAAGGTTATTATGTGAATCCATGCTTATCCCAATTGATAGATGAACTTTGATTCTAAATATGGTAGAAAAAGATGTTTTCCCTATGAAACCAAATCTTTAATATAATTTATCCCAATAAGGAGAATGTGTTTATGGTGCCTAATAACAAAAAGAAGGGAGATTATTTTTTGAAATCCTTGTTTGTCCAAATCGACAAATGAATATTAATTTTAAAAATTATAGGAAGAAATATTTTCCTTATGAAACCAAAGCATGAATATCATTCATCCCAATAAGGAGAATATGTTTATGGTGCCTAATCACGAAAAGAAAAGAGAATATTATGTGAATCCGTGTTTGTGCAAATCGATGAACGAATATTAGTTCTAAAAGTTGTAAAAAGTGAAGTTTTCCTTATAAAACCAAAGCATAAATTCATTTACCCTAATGAGAAGAATGAATTTATGGTGCCCACTCATTAAAAGAAAGGGGATTGTTATGTGAATTCTAGTTTATCCTAATGGAAAAACAAACTTAAATTCTAAAAATGGCCAAAAGAGAAGTATTTCCTATGAAACCAAAGCATCAATTCATTTATCCCAGTGCGGAGAATGAATTTGTGTTGCCCAATTATTAAAAGAAAGGAGATTATTATGTGAATGCGCGTTAATCCCATTTCAAAAACAAAATTTTATTCTAAAAATGGCAGAAAAAGATGTTTTTCCTTTAAAACTAAAGCTTCAATATCATTTATCCAAATGAGTAGAATGTATTTATGGTGCCTAATCACTAAAGGAAGGGAGATTATTATGTAAATCCGTGTTTGTCCAAATTGACGAACGAACATTAACTCTAAAAATGGTGGAAATATATGTTTTTCTTATGGAACCAAAGCATGAATATCATTTATCCAAATAAGGAGAATGTGTTTATGGTACTTAATCATGAAAGCAAAAGGGATTATTATGTGAATCCATGTTTGTCAAAAACGATGAACGAACATTAATTCTAAGAATGGCAGAAAGAGAAGTTTTTCTTATGAAACCAAAGCATCAATACCTTTATCCCTTTAAGGGGAAAGTGTTTATGGTGCCCAATCATGAAAACAAGTATGGTTTTTTCGTGAATTCATATTTATCCCAATTGATAGATGAACTTTTAAATATAGTAGAAAGAGATATTTTTCCTTTGAAACAAAATCTTCAATGCAATTTATCCCAATGAGGAGAATGTGTTTATGGTGCCTAATAACAAAAAAATAGATTATTATGTGAAATCCGTGTTTGTCCAAATAAACGAACGAACATTAATTTTAAAAATTACAGAAAGAGATATTCTCCTTATGAAACCAAAGCATGGATATCATTCATCCCAATGAGAAGAATGTGTTTATGGTACCTAATCATGAAAAGAAAGGAGATTATTATGTGAATTCGTGTTTGTACAAATCAACGAACAAACATTAATTCTAAAAGTTGTAGAAAGAGAAGTTTTTCTTATGAAACCCAAGCATCAATTCATTTATCCCTACAAGAAGAATGAATTTATGGTGCCCACTCATTAAAAGAAAAGAGATTATTATGTGAATCCGAGTTTATCCGAATTGAAAAATAAACTTAAATTCTAAAAATGGTAGAAAGAGAAGTATTTTCTATGAAACTAAAGCATCAATTCATTTATCCCAGTGCAGAGAATGAATTTGTGGTGCGCGATCATTAAAAAAAGAGATTATTATGTGAATCTATGCTTATCCAATTCACAAACAAACTTTAATTCTAAAAATGGTAGAAAGAGATGTTTTACCTATGAAACCAAAGCCTTAATATCATTTATCCCATCAAGGAGAATGTGTTTATGGTGCCTAATCATGAAAGGAAAGGAGACTATTATGTGAATCCGTGCCTATCCAAATCGATGAACAAACATTAATTCTAAAAATGGTTAGAGGAGATGTTTTTCTTATGAAACTAAAGCATGAATATCATTTATCCCTATGAGGAGAATGTGTTTATGGTGCCTAATCATGGAAAAAAGGAGATATTATGTGAATTTATGTTTATCGAAATTGACGAACTAAAATTAATTCTAAAAATGGTAGAAAGAGAAGTTTTTCGTATGAAACCAATGATCAATTCATTGATCCCAATAAGGAGAATGAATGTGCGGTGCTCAATCATTAAAAGAATGGAGATTATTATGTGAATCCATGTTTATCCAAATGAAAAATGAATTTCAATTTTGAATGGGCAGAAAAAGATGTTTTTCCTTTGAAACCAAAGCTTTAATACCATTTGTCCTATTAAGGAGAATGTATTTATGGTGCCTAATCATGAAAGGAAGGGAGATTATTATGTGAATCTATGTCTGTCCAAAGCAGTGAACAAACATTAATTCTAAGAATGGTAGAAAGAGAAGTTTTTCTTATGAAACCAATGCATTAATTCATTTATCCCAATGCGGATAATGAATGACTGGTGCCCAATCTTTAAGAGAATGGACATTATTATGTGAATCCGTGTTTATCCAATTGAAAAACAAAATTTAATTCTAAAAATGGTAAAAAGAGATGTTTTATCTATGAAACCAAAGCTTCAATATCATTTATCCGATTGAGAAGAATGTATTTATGGTGCCTAATCATGAAAGGAAGGGAGATTATTATGTGAATCTGTGTTTGTCCAAATCGACAAACGAACATTATTTCTAAAAATGGTAGGAAGAGATTTTTTTTTTTATGAAACCAAAGCATGAATATCATTTATCCCAATGAGGAAAATGTGTTTATGGTGCCTAATCATGAAAAGAAAGGAAATTATTAAGTGAATCCTCATTTGTCCAAATCGACAAACTAAAATTAATTCTAAAAATGGTAGAAAAAGAAGTTTTTCTTATTAAACCAACGCATCAATTCAATTTATCCCAATGAAGAGAATGAATGTGTGGTGCCCAATCATTAAGAATGGAGATTATTCTGTGAATCCGTGTTTATCCAATTGAAAAATAAACCTTATTTCTAAAAATGGTAGAAAGAGATGTTTTTACCTATGAAACCAAAGCTTCAGTAGCATTTATCCCATTAAAGAGAATGTGTTTATGGTGCCTAATCATTAAAAAAAGTGAGATTATTATGTGAATCCTGTTTTCCAAATCAACGAACGAGCATTAATTCTAGAAATTATAGAAAGAGAAGTTTTTCTTATGAAACCAAAGCATTAATATCATTTATCCCGATGAGGAGAATGTGTTTATGGTGCCCATTCATGAAAAAAAAAAAGAGATTCTTACATGAATGTTTGCTTAACCTAATTGACAGGTGAACCTTGATTCTAAATAATGTTGGTATGTGAAGTTTTCCTTATGAAACTAAAGCATCAATTCATTTATCCCAACAAGGAGAATGAATTTATGGCGCCAAATCATTAAAGGAGAGGAGATTATTATGTAAATGTGTGTTTATGCCAATTGAAAGATGAACTTTAATTCTAAAAATGGCTGAAAGTGATGTTTTTCCCTTGAAACCGAAGCTTCAGCATCATTTATCCCAATGAGGAGAATATGTTTATGGTGCCCAATCATGAAAAGAAATGAGATAATTAAGTGAATCCATGCTTGTCCAAATCAACGAATGAACATTAATTCTAAAAATTATAGAAAGAGAAGTTTTTCTTATGAAACCAAAGCATCAATATCATTTATCCCGATTAGAAGACTGTGTTTATAGTGCCCAATCATGAAAAGAAGAAGAAGATTATTACGTAAATGCATGTTTATCCCAATTGACAGGCGAACTTTGATTCTAAAAAATGGTGGGATGTGAAGTTTTTCTTACAAAGCCACAACATCAATTCATTTATCCCGATAAGGAGAATGAATTTGTGGCGCTCAATCATTAGAAGAAAAGAGATTATTATGTAAATCCGCATTTATCCCAATTAAAAAATGAACTTTAATTTTAAAAATGGTAGAAAGAGATGTTTTTCTTATGAGACCAAAGCTTCAATATCATTTAACCCAATATGGAGAACGTGTTTATGAAAAGAAAGAAGATTATTATGTGAATCCGTGTTTGTCCAAATCGACGAACGAAAATTAATTCAAAAAATGGTAGAAAGAAAAGATTTTCTTATGAAACCAATGCATCAATTCATTTATCCCAACGCGGAGAATGGATGTCTGGTGCCCAATCTTTAAGAGAATGGAGATTATTATGTGAATTTGTGTTTATCCAATTGAAAAACAACCTTTGAAAAAAATGGTAGAAAGAGATGTTTTACCTTTGAAACCAAAGCTTCAATATCATTTATCCCATTGAGGAGAATGTGTTTATGGTGCCTAATCATGAAAGAAAAGGACATTATTATGTGAATCCATGTTTTTCCAAATCGACAAATGAACATTAATTCTAAAAATGGTTGGAAGAGATGTTTTTCTTATGAAACCAAAGCATGAATATCATTTATCCCAATAAGGAAATGTGTTTATGGCGCCTAATCACGAAAAGAAAGGAGATTTTTATGTGAATGCTTGCTTATCCCAATTGACTGGTGAACCTTGATTCTAAATAATGGTGGTATGTGAAGTTTTTCTTATGAAACCAAAGCATCAATTCGTTTATCCCTACGAAGAGAATGAATTTGTGGTGCCAAATTGTTAAAAGAGAAGAGATTATTATGTCAATGTGTGTTTATGCCAATCAAAAGATGAACTTTAATTCTAAAAATGGTTGAAAGTGATGTTTTTCCCTTGAAACCAAAGATTCAGCATCATTTATCCCAATAAGGAGAATGTGTTTATGATACCCAATCATGAAAAGAAAGGAGATTATTATGTGAATGCATGTTTATCCCAATTGACAGGCGAACTTTGATTCTAAAAAATGGTGGGATGTGAAGTTTTTCTTACGAAACTACAGCATCAATTCATTTATCCTAATAAGGAGAATGAATTTATGGCGCTCAATCATTAGAAGAAAAGAGATTATTATGTGAATCCATATTTCCCAAATAAAAAACGAACTTTAATTTTAAAAATGGTAGAAATAAATGTTTTTCTTATGAGACCAAAGCTTTAATATCATTTATCCCAATAAGGAGAACCTGTTTATGGTGCCTAATCATGAAAAGAAAGAAGATTATTATGTGAATCCGTGTTTGTCCAAATCGAGGAACAAAAATTAATTCAAAAAATGGTAGAAAGAGAAGATTTTCTTATGAAATCAATGCATCAATTCATTTATCCTAACGCGGAGAACGGATGTCTGGTGCCCAATCTTTAAGAGAATGGAGATTATTATGTAAATTCGTGTTTATCCAATTGAAAAATAAACTTTGAAAAAAATGGTAGAAAGAGATGTTTTACCTTTGAAACCAAAGCTTCAATATCATTTATCCCATTAAGGAGAATGTGTTTATAGTGCCTAATCATGAAAGGAAGGGAGATTATTATGTAAATCCGTGTTTGTGTAAATCGACAAATGAACATTAATTCTAAAAATGGTTGGAAGAGATGTTTTTCTTATGAAACCAAAGCATGAATATCATTGATCCCAATGAGAAAAATGTGTTTATGGCACCTAATCACGAAAAGAAAGGAGATTATTTAGTGGATCCCCGTTTGTCCAAATCAACGAACAAAAATTAATTCTAAAAATGGTAGAAAGAGAAGTTTTTCTTATGAAACCAACGCATCAATTCAATTTATCCCAATGAGGAGAATGAATGTGTGGTGCCTATTACTATGTGAATCCATGTTTATCCAATTGAAAAATGAAGCTTATTTCCAAAAATGGTAGAAAGAGATGTTTTACCTATGAAACCAAAGCTTCAATATCATTTATCCCATTAAAGAGAATGTGTTTATGGTGCCTAATCACGAAAAAAAGTAAGATTATTATGTGAATCTGTGTTTGTCTAAATCAATGAACAAACATTAATTCTAAAAATGGTAGAAAGAGAAGTTTTTCTTATGAAACCAAAGCATTAATATCATTTATCCCGAGAAGGGGAATGTGTTTATAGTGCCCAATCATGAAAAGAAAGGAGATTTTTATGTGAATCCGTGTTTGTCCAAATTGATGAACGAACATTAATTCTAAGAATGGTAGAAAGAGAAGTTTTTCTTATAAAATCAACGCATCAATTCATTTATCCCAATGTAATGAATGAATTTATGGTGCCCAATTATTAAAAGAAAGGTGATTATTATGTGAATCCGTGTTTATCCAAATGAAAAACAAACTTTAATTCTAAAAATGGAAGAAAAAGATGTTTTACCTATGAAACCAAAGCTTTAATATCATTTATCCCATTGAGAAAAATGTGTTTATAGTGCCTAATCATGAAAGGAAGGGAGATTATTATGTGAATTCGTGCTTGTCCAAATCGATGAACGAACATTAATTCTAAAAATGGAAGGAAGAGTTGTTTTTCTTATGAAACCAAAGCATGAATATCATTTATCCCAATGAGGAAAATGTGTTTACTATGCCTAATCACGAAAAGAAAGGAGATTATTAAGTGAATCCCCATTTGTCCAAATCAACGAACTAAAATTAATTCTAAAAATGGTATAACGAGGAGTTTTTCTTGTGAAACCAGCGCATCAATTCAATTTATCCCAATGAAAAGAATGAATATGTGGTGCCCACTCATTAAAAGTATGCAGATTAATATGTGAATCTGTGTTTATCTAAACTGAAAAATGAACCTTAATTCTAAAAATGGTAGAAAGAGATGTTTTACTTATGAAACCAAAGCTTCAATATTATTTATCCTATTGAGGAGAATGTGTTTATAGTGCTTAATCATGAAAAGAAATGAGATTATTATGTGAATCTGTGTTTGTCCAAATCAACGAATGAACATTAATTCTAAAAATGGTAGAAAAAGAAGTTTTTCTTATGAAACTGAAGCATCAATATCATTTATCCCGATGAAGAGAATGTGTTTATGGTGCCTAATCATGAAAAGAAAGGAGATTATTACATGATTGCTTGTTTATCCTAATTGACAGGTGAATTTTCATTCTAAATAATGGTAGGATGTGAAGTTTTTCTTATGAAACCAAAGCATCAATTCATTTATCCCAATGACGAGAATGAATTTGCGGCACCAATTCATTAAATGAAAGGAGATTATTATGTAAATGTGTGTTTATGCCAACTGAAAGATGAACTTTAATTCTAAAAATGGTTGAAAGTGATGTTTTTCCCATGAAACCAATGCTTCAGTAACATTTATCCCAATGAGAAGAATGTGTTTATAGTACCTAATCATGAAAAAGAAGGAGATAATTATGTGAATCCGTGTTTGTTCAAATTAATGAATGAACATTATTTCTAAAAATGGTAGAAGGAGAAGTTTTTCTTGTGAAACCAAAGCATCAATATCATTTATCTCGATGAGGATAATGTGTTTATGGTGCCCAATCATAAAAAGAAAGGAGATTATTATGTGAATGCATGTTTATCGCAATTGACGGGCAAACTTTGATTCTAAAAAATGGTGGGATGTGAAGTTTTTCTTACAAAATCAAATCATCAATTCATTTATCCCAATAAGGAGAGTGAATTTATGGTGCTTAATCATTAGAAGAAATGAGATTATTATGTAAATCCATGTTTATCCCAATTGACAAATGAACTTTAATTTTTAAAATGGTAGAAAGAGATATTTTTCTTATGAGACCAGAGCTTCAATATCGTTTATCCCAATGAGGAGAATGTGTTTATGGTGCCTAATCATGAATAAAATGAAGATTATTATGTGAATCCGTGTTTTCCCAAATTGACAAATGAACTTTAATTCAGAAAAAGGTAGAAAGAGATGTTTTTGTTATGAAACCAAAGCATGAATATCATTTATGCTAATGAGGAAATTTGTTTGTAGTGCCTAATCACAAAAAGAAAGGAGATTACTATGTGAATCCATGTTAGTCCAAATCAATGAACGAACATTAATTCTAAAAATTATAGAAAGAGAATTTTTTCTTATGAAACCAAAGCATCAATTCATTTATTCCAATGAGGAGAATGAAGTGTGGTGCCTAATCATTAAAGGAGATTATTATGTGAATGCATGTTTATCCCAATTAAAAAATAAAATTTAATTTTAAAAATGATAGAAAGAGAAGTTTTTCCTGTGAAACCAAAGCTTCAATATCATTTATCCCAGTATGGAGAATGCATTTATGGTGCCCAATCATTAAAAGAAATGAGATTATTATGTGAATGCGTATCTATCCCAACTCAAAAATAAAATTTTATTCTAAAAATGGCAGAAAGAGAAGTTTTTCCTTTGAAACCAAAGCTTCAATATCATTTATCCTAATGAGGAGAATGTATTTATAGTGCCTAATCACGAAAGGAAGGGAGATTATTGTGTGAATCCATATTAGTCTAAATTGATGAACGAACATTAATTCCAAAAATGGTAGAAATACATGTTTTTCTTATAAAACCAAAGCATGATATCATTTATCCTAATAAGGAGAATGTGTTTATGGTGCCTAATCATGAAAAGAAAGGAGATTATTATGTGAATCCACATTTGTCCAAAATGATGAACAAACATCAATTCTAAGACTGGTAGAAAGAGAAGCTTTTCTTATGAAACCAATGCTTCAATTCCTTTGTCCCAATGCAGAGAATGAATGTCTGGTGCCTAATCTTTAAGAGAATGGAGATTATTATGTGAATCTGTGTTTCTTCAATTGAAAAACGAACTTTAATTCTAAAAATGGTAGAAATAATGTTTTACCTATGAAACCAAAGCTTTAATATCATTTATCCCATTGAGGAGAATGTGTTTATGGTGCCCAATCCTGAAAGGAAGGAAGATTATTTTATGAATCCGTGTTTGTCCAAATCAATGAACGAACATTAATTCCAAAAATTGTAGTAAAAAATGTTTTTCTTATGAAACCAAAGCATGAATATCATTTATCCCAATGAGGAGAATGTGTTTATGGTGCCTAATCACAAAAAGAAAGGAGATTATTATTTGATTCCCCATTTGTCCAAATCAATGAACTAAAACTAATTATAAAAATGGCAGAAAGAGAAGTTTTTCTTATGAAACCAATGCATCAATTCAATTTATCCCAATAAGGAGAATGAATGTGTGGTGCCCAATCATTAAAAGAATGGAGATTATTATGTGAATCCGTGTTTATCCAATTGAAAAATGAATCTTAATTTTAAAAGTGGTAGAAAGAGATGTTTTTCGTATGAAACTAAAGCTTTAATATTATTTATCCCATTGAGGAGAATGTGTTTATAGTGCCTAATGATGAAAAGAAAGGAGATTATTATGTGAATCTGTGTTTGTCCAAATCAATGAACGAACATTAATTCTAAAAATGGCAGAAAGAGAAGTTTTTCTTATGAGACTAAAGCATTAATATCATTTATCCCGATGAGCAGAATGTGTTTATGATGCCCAATCATGAAAAGAAGGAGATTATTACGTGAATACATGTTTATCCTAATTGACAGCAGAACTTTGATTCTAAAAAATGGTGTGATGTGAAGCTTTTTTACGAAACCAAAGCATCAATTCATTTATCCCAATGAGGAGAATGAATTTGTGGTGCTCAATCATGAGAAGAAAGGAGATTATTATGTGAATCCGTGTTTATCCCAATTGAAAATGAACTTTAATTTTAAAAATGGTAGAAAGAGATGTTTTTCTTCTAATACCAAAGCTTCAATATCATTTATCCCAATAAGGAGAATAATGGTGCCTGATCATGGAAAAAAAGAAGATTATTATGTCAATCCATGTTTTTCCAATTCGATGAACGAACATTAATTCTAAAAATTGTAGAAAGAGATGTTTTTCTTGTGAAACCAAAGCATGAATATCATTTATCCCAATGAAGAAATGTTTTTATGGTGCCTAACCATAAAATGAAAAGAGATTATTACGTGAATCCATGCTAGTCCAAATCAATGAATGAACATTGATTCTAAGAATGGTAGAAAGATAAGTTTTTCTTATGAAACCAAAGCATCAATTCATTTATCCCAATGAGGTGAATAAAGTGTTATGCCCATTCATTAAAGGAGATTATTATGTGAATGCATGTTTATCCTAATTGAAAAATGAAATTTAATTCTAAAAATTATAGAAAGAGAAGTTTTTCCTTTGAAACCAAAGCTTCAAATCATTTATCCCAATGAGTACAATATGTTTATGGTGCCCAGTCATGAAAAGAAAAGAGATTATTACATGAATCCATGTTTATCCCAATTGAAAGATGAACTTTGATTCTAAATAATGGTGGGATGCAAAGTTTTTCTTATGAAACCAAAGCATTAATTCATTTATCCCAAAGAGGAGAATGAATTTGAGGTGCCCAATCATTAAAAGAAAAGAGATTGTTAGGTGAATGCATGTTTATCCCAATTCAAAAACAAAAAATTTTATTCTAAAAATGTAAAAAAAAAAAAAGATTTTTTTCCTTTGAAACCAAAGCTTCAATATCATTTATCCCAATGAGGAGAATATATTTATGGTTCCTAATCATGAAAGGAAGGGAGATTATTATGTGAATCCATATTTATCCAAATGGATGAACGAACATTAATTCTAAAAATGGTAGAAATATATGTTTTCCTTATGAAATCAAAGCATGAATATCATTTACCACAATGAGGAGAATGCGTTTATGGTGCCTAATTGTGAAAACAAAAGAGATTATTATATGAATTCGTGTTTGTCCAAAACGATGAACGAACATTAATTCTAAGAATGGTAGAAATAGAAGTTTTTCTTATGAAACCAAAGCATCAATACCTTTTATCCCATTAAGGAGAATGTGCTTATGGTGCTCAATCAT
>JBBYHO010539271.1:0-10340 GCA_038382025.1 Adansonia gregorii
TCCCTTGATGCTGCATCTTTGTATTTACCTTTGATATGATCCCTAGGCCTTCTTGACATCCTTAAAATACTTTTTCATCATCCCCTCTTACGTCGATGCTCTAGATTGTTAAAAGTTAACCCGGACAAAATAAGGTGTCTACACACCTTTGTCAATTTTTTAAGCCTAGGTTACATTTAAGTTATCCTTGTTTGACTGTGTTGATTTTGCCCTCGTCAAACTTTTAGACTTAGGTTTCACTATAGTCTATATTTCCATCTTAACCTGAGTTTTGCCCTTGGTTATCTATTTCAAATGAATATATTTAGACATTATAGCTTAGACGAAATCGTGTCTATTTAGTCTTTGCCTTGTTCCTTATTTTTAGCAACAGCCAATGAGAGGCAGATGCTAAGCATGATTATAACAAATACAATCTATATAAATTAAATTGAATTATGGAATTAAAATAATTAAACCTACAAGATCATTTGGCTCAAAAATTGACTTGATTCACTAATTGAAGATAAGATCACAGAACGAAAATTCCCTATTTGTCACAACCTAAACCTTTATTATTGTAGAGAATTTTTTAAAGTATTTATTTCTTGGTTGTTTCTTATGCTCTCATCGAATAAACTCATAGACCTTTTATGACCAAATGAAAGCATCCATTCCTCTAAAAGGGAGTTACTTTCCATTATTATAACTTTTGTTTGCTTTAATATCACTTTAAAGCTTTTAACTTCCTAAAATGAAGTTATTGCTAAAAAGGTGTTCATTATGGCTGCCATATCTAAGATAAACATATCTTGTTTTAACATTTTAACTTCTAACAGCTCTTTTTCATAGCAATGCTGAAAGTTTTTAAACCATATTTTTTCATGAAACTTTTTAAACATACATTTTCCAACCTAAGCTGTTTCTAACCAAATTATTTCTAATAACAATGCTAAACTAGCCTTAAATCTTTGTCAATCTTTGTTTGCTACTGCCATATATGTATGCTAGAAAGACAATTGTTTGTTTTGCATATTTTATTATTTTTCATTTTGCCTACACTCGTATGGGCATCAGATACTCACTAATTGCTTTTAAGTTTTGAGTTTTGCATTTTTGTAAGTGTACTAAAACCAATCAAAGATAGACCATATGAAAATAGTTCATAGCAGAGATAAATTATAGGTCAGATATGGTGGATCTCAAGCATATATCAAGGTATTCCAGCTGACTTATAATCTTTAAGCTCTTTCTTCATGACACAGTCTAGTCAAGCCTAACTTTTATGACACTACACCAGTAGGTGGGATTTTCTTTATAGGATATTGAAACATCTTTCCTAGACATAATTTCTCTCTTAAATACATAAAAAATTATTTATTTTCTTTTTAAAGTGGTTTTAGGACTTTGGTTATCAATTTTAAATGATTTTTTTGAAGTTTTAATCTCAATGGTTTCTTTTAAGGATTTAAAATTAAAAAAATAAATGAACAACCAATCAGTGCAGTACTTGTGAAATAAACTTACATTTTTTTTCAATTTAATTTCTAACCAAATCAAGTATCAAACAAAATGGTATCTGGCTTGTATAATTCTAAAAGTAATATAAAAAAAGCCCATGCTACACAATGAGTAAGTTTTGAACATTATACTTATATTAATATATTATTGATGCTAATGTAATGAGTCAATTCTTAAATCAATGAACTTGGCTTTGCTTAGTAGTGTGAACAGAAAATTAGGAGGAGAAAAGTGAAAAACATAGAAAATCTATTTTTTTTTCTTTCCATTGATATGTTTGGAAAATGTTGACACCTAATTTTGTCAAGGCCCCTTCCTTGTCAACCCAAAAATACCTAAGACCAAGAACCTAATAAGGGTAAGCTTTCTTTAGGTAGAGTGAATATTTTCAAGATATATTTAGTTATGTTTAAATGGCTACAGGAGCACATGACAGCGAAAGTGTCACTTCAAGGGTTAATCTTAGATAAAAAGACAAATATCAAGATAAAATAATTAGCTTTTAACTTTATACTTGATAAAATTTTGAAATTTACTTTTGTGAATGTTATTACAATCAAATTTTTCACTTTTAGGAATTTTTTGAGAATTTTCGCAAAATTTAGGAAGTTAACTATCATATATTTTTATAGATACTCACTCTAAAAAGTCATAAATATTGAAACAAAAATTCTTATTAACATATTTTACCTCGAGGTATCAAGTTGTCAATTTTGTTACTTAAATTTGAATATTTTTTGGTATTGCTTGTATCAGACTCATGAAATTTCCCGGCAAAAATTGTTCCAAATTTTAGCTTTTCATCTTTATTATTTTTATAAAAAATATTTTGATTTAATATGTTAGGAAAAATTAATTTTTATAACATTTGAACATTTTTTTTTGAAATTTTTCTAGTTTCCATATACCAAGCTTTCTACTCTGTAAATTTTATCTAGGGATTTTTCTAAGTTTATAATTTTTAAAATTCTTCAAATATTTTCAATAAGTTCATATTAATTCAGTTTTTGAAAATTCAATTTCTTTTTTGACTTTTTGTATTTTTTTTCAAATGACAATTTCCCCCAAAAGGGTTTTTGCTAGTAAAATTTTACAAGCTTGAAACTTTTTAATTACCTTTTTCTTCCACATAAAATTTCTCAGAAATTTATTATTGAATTTTTTATGGAAATTTTATTAATTATATTTTTAATGGGCCAAAATTTATTTGTTTCCATTTCCTGGGTCTTAAAATTCGTTAATTTTTTTAATAGGCCCGATAGGCCCATTCATTTTTCGATAAGCCTAATGAGTCCATTTTTGTTTTTTAATAAGGCCAAAAACCTCATTTTGATTAAATTTTTAATTAAATTGGTTATGTAAGATTTTATTTGAACATATAATTTTTAATTTGTTACAATTTTGTCCTTATAATTTGTTTATGTTCAAATTAAATTTTTTCTCATATTTCTAGACAAATTCAATAAACTATATCATTATTTTTGAACCTCTATAAGTTTCAAACTTTACAAAATAGTCCTATGTCTCATAAAACATGAAATAATATTTCATCAACGGTCGCAAACATATACAGCCAGCATATATATCAACTAAAATAGTTTTATTCATAAAAAATTTTCATAAATATCAACATACATATATGTCATAATTTCTACCAAGTATAAATATGCACAAAAAACATAATAAATAGTGAACAAATCAACCTAAAAATTTTAAGAAAATAAACATAAAAATATACACATGGAAATATATTTTCTCTCTTTAAACCCTAATCAAGGATGATTTTTAATTTTTGACAAGCTTAATGAGTCCATTTTTATTTGCTAAAAAGCCCAAAAACCTTATTTTCATTGGATTTGTAATTAAATTTGTTATGTCAAATCTTATTCTTTCAATACATAATTTTTAATTAGTATAATTTAGTCCCTATAACTTACAAGGGCTTAACAATAATTTTCCTAGATATGTGAAGGCCTTGGGAGGGTGATTCTAAGCTTGGCCAAATTTGATCTAGATGATTTTGTGATGCTTTGACTTTTAAGGCTATTTTGTATTATAGAAAATATAGGGACTAAATTGTAAAAAATCATAAAAAAATTTTAGGCCATATAAGCTTGGTCGAACATGTCTTGAAACCTTTAAAGGTGTTTTCATGCTTGTTCTAATATGTATAAATATGTTTTATATATTTTTAATCATTTTAGGGTTATTTCATAATTTTAGAAAGTTTAAAGATTTATTTGCAAAATTCTTGTTCCTAGGCCATTGATATTTGGCGAGTTGATTATATAATTTTTTATATGTGTCTTATGTTCACTTGGATGTGTTTAATATTTGATTTGGTGTTTTATTTCATATAAGGACTAAATTGTAAAATGAAAAAGTTTTATTTAAGGCCTATCATGTTTGGCTAAACCACTTTTAGACCTTTAGGGTTGTTTTCATGTGTATTTAACATGTTTGATTGTGTTTTTTTATATTTTTTACCATTTTGGGTTGCTTTTGCAATTTTGAAAATTTAGAGAATAATTAGCAAAACTTCAAAAAAAAAAACTTTGAGGCCAAGGGTGTTTGGTTGAGCCTTTCATGTGATTTTTAAAGTTCTTGCCATGTTGATTTTGTTATGTTTTATGTTATTTTGTGATGTTTATTTCATGTGGGGACTATTTTGCAAAGTTAGAAAATTTTAAGGATCATTTAGAAAAACTTTGTATTTTAAAGTTAATTAAATATTTTTAAGAAAATTCCTAGCATTCCTCTGGTCTTCCGAAGGTTTATAGAAAATTTTAAAACTTTTCATATTCTTCTAGTTTTTCGATGGGGGTTTGAAATGTAATTTTCAAAGATTAGTGACCTATCAGCGATTTTTTGCATTTTGGGTCAATCTTGATGTCTAAGTTACCCATGGAAGGTATAATTGTCATTTCATATCCTTTCCAAGTCTTTTAGGATATTTGAATGCTTCTATGTCGAAGGTACAATTTAAGGGCATTTTAGTAATTTATCTTAGAACCAATTTCTATGTGATCACTAACACACTTCTATGCCAAAGGTGTATTATAGGAATATGTTTGTTTCTCTATGAAATTATTAAATCTTTTAGGGTACTAGGATACTTCTATATCGAAGGTACACTTTTGGGGTATTTTAGTAATTTATCATAGAATTGAGTCCTTTACGGTCACTTGGACACTTATATGTTGAAGGTTCATGGTAAGGATAGATTTATCTTTTTATAAAGTTGTAAACTCTATTAGGGTACTGGGATACTTATATATTGAAAGTATACCTAAGGGCATTTCACTAATTTACTTTACAATCGAATCCCTTAAGGTCATCGGGATACTTTTACATCAAAGGTGTACTTTGGGTGACATGTTGGTCCAATCGACCAAATTCAGATCTTTAGAGCCATGTTTAGTACATGTTGTCTAAACTGAGTCTTAAGGAATTTTTATATTATTATTAAATAAAATTGGAATTTTAAATCAAGATAATGTCTCCAATGTTAAAATAGTATAGAAAATTTCTCCAGCATGTGAGAGAGGATCTATGGATTATTTTAATAACGAGATATCCTTTTAAAAATTTAAAACTTGATTTTTTTTGAATTTTAGGAAAATAAAACCTTTTATAGTCTTTCGGCTCTCTAGTGAGGTAAAAAAAATATATTTTGATTTCATAGAGCTGTTTATATTCCTCTGGCTCTTCAATGGAGTACGAAATAGAATAATAAAAACTTTCATGTTCGTCTAGTCTTTTGGAAGGGTGCAAAAGATATTTTGATTTCTAAAAATATTATAAATCTGATTTTCTCATAAGAAATAATAAATTTGTTTTATAGAATATTTTATATGGGAAATTCTTACTTATGAAACTGAATAAAGATCAAAATTTATGTTAACAAATGATTAATAAGGTATCGATTGCTGGGCATCACGAGAAGGTCGATTCTTACTTGTGATTGTAAATGACTCTCATACCCTTTCATATAACCTCTGGTATTTTTGCAGATCTCTAAGTTTTTTTAAGGGTTTTGTAACCCTCAAAATACGAACTCTGATAGGTGATCAATCTCACCTAGCAAAAATAAGTTGGTGGTGACTCTAAAATAAATGGTCATTTCTTAACGAATATTTAAGGTTAGGTCGAGTAAGCGATTCATCTGGACAATTCAATCCCCAGACACTGAAAATAAAAAAATTATATTAACAATGATATGGGCCCCTAAAAATAAAAAAATAATGATATATAGATATATATAGGAACAATGGGTTTATCCACCATTTTAAGTAAGGCTGCTCAGGATTCATATTTGGGCCATATTGCGATACCTTGGGACTCCACTAGGGACAAGTTAGAGAATCGGGCCTAGATTACTCACGTGTTAGATTAATTCGGTTTCAATCAATATTTAACTATAATTCTCGATTTTTTTGAAAAAAACTTTTATTTTATGAATTTTTGGTAAACAATTTTCACTAACTCATGTGTTTTCTTCGTAGCGTAATTCTATGAGGCATTTAGGATAGGATTTTTATTATTTTTAAAAGGAATTGTCATAAAAGGTAAGTTTTTTCCCCTGCCACATTATGCATTTGCATATCTATTAGAATCTTTTTAGGTATTAGAAGGGGCATAGGTACCTAATATTTTAAGGGGGGTGAAGTAGCTCTACCTTCTAAGGTGTTAGCCTCTGTCTAGGCTAGTTAAAAGCCTACCAGGTGTAAATTCCTACACCTGTTCAAGGTGTTAACCTTGTTATGGGCATAGAAGATAATCCCACTCAAATTGAACCTTTTTTGACATAAACCTATGAAGGGTAAGGATTGGGGTACCTCATCAGTTCCTTCTAAACTTGGGGAATAATTCGAAAACCTACTTAGATGTCTAATTCGAACTTCATGTAATGAACTATAAGGACCTCACCTTGTTAAAGCCATACCCAATTCTAAAGGGCACCAAATTAGGTACACATAGGGGAACATTTCTAACCTTTTACTCTTGTAATTCGCTTTTCTTGATATTAATAAGCGTAAATTGTCTTACTATGTTAAATTTTACTTTTATTTATTTGTCATTTTAATTTGTTATATTATGAAGATCTTTTTTTCCTTTGGCATGACATTTAAACCCCATGAAAACTTATAAATTCATTCATGCATTTCTTTTTACATTTGCAAAGTTCACATTTTTATATGCTTATGCATTCATAATTTTTAAGTGCTTGTAAAAGCAATTTTTTTGGTTACTTTTTTTTTATATCTTGTAAATATGGTTTAGTATACTGGATCAATCTGAAAATGTGGTCAGTAAAACAATAGTATTGAATCATGACTATACAAAAATATCCATATTTGATATTTAACTAATTGCTTAGCCTCCAATTCATACATTAAATACTGCCTTATACACTTATTCATTCTTACATTTTTTATTTATTCATTCATTCATTAATCAGTATATCACTTTTTCATTCATTGATAATCATACAAAGATAATAATGAAGATTACTATTAATAACATGCATGCATATTCTCGTAGACTAATTTAAGTTATTTTTTTCCATTTAAGGTGAAATAATATAGAATCATAAGATAGAAAGATGAGACATTACTTAACAAAACGAGTGGAAATGAGTCCAAAACAATAAAAGGAAATAGGAGACACAAATACTCTAAGTCACTCAAGGAAGTAAAAAAAAAGGTTATGGAGGAAAGGTCTTTACAAAAGTAAAGCCATACAAGCACTTCTGCCAGGGGTCTAAGAAAGTACAAGCTGAAAGGTAAGCACCTCAAAGTACTCAATATTTTGGTACCAGTCCCATAATACATATTTGAGTTGATCAAGAGGCAATAGGTAATGCATGTGGGATTAAAAAGAGATTATATCAGTAGGTGTTAACAAGTCACAACCTATAAATGCCAAGACCATAAAACGTTAAGAAAAAAAGAAAATCCATTCGGACTGTGTCCTTATTGCCAATTGTATCCTAATTCCCAACCTTTCATAACTCAGCAACCTTAGCAAGTGAAAAGAAGCATGGAAGTTTTGTCCATTGCTTTCATCAAATGACTCATGCATATGCTATTTTTTAGCAAAAGTAACACAAAATCTAGAATCAAAACAGTACTAATACAAAACATGTTCACTAGCATAAGACAGGAAAGATCAAACCTATCATAAAAATAAAGTTTAAGAGGGCTAGAAGAAGATCATGATATTGTATAAAAGTTCGAAGAGGGTGTACAAACCTAAAAAATCAAACTGGGGTGATGCAATAGTATCATCTAAAAAAAAAGAAAAAAAGGTCTTCGATGGTGATATTCAAAGACAAAGTTTGATGGTGATATTTGAACCATCCAAAATAGTTTTCGAAGCTTTCAATGGTGATATTTAATGACAAAGCTTCAATGGTGATATTCAAAGCAATTTTTAAAGTTCAATGGTGATACTCGAAGCATTTTAAAAAATATTTTCAAAGCTTCAATGGTGATACTTGAAGCATTCAAAAGTTTGCATTAAAAAAAAAAGATTTTGATGGTGATATTCAAAGCATTCAAAAATTTTCATTTAAAACAAGTCTTCAATGGTGATATTCAAAGACAAGGCTTTAGTGGCGATATCCAAAGTATTTAAAAAAAAAAGGCAAACCTTATAAGAAAAACGAAATATAAGTCCTTAAGGATGCCAACCCAGCAAAATTTGATGAGTTAGTAAATGCCTATCAAGGACATTTGGTCTAAGGGTCATCAACTTTATGGTAGATACAAATCAGGGCCAATTTCTATCTTAGCCTTAAATTTTACTACATTTCTTTTCAAAATTTGTAAATTATGAAATAAATTTTGGTTTATAAATAGTGCACATACTATTATCGACAACGAATTTTGTTACCAATGATTTCTAATATCTAGGATAATTAGAAATTTTTAAAAATTGGTTGATGATCACCATTAGATTAACCTCTCCCAGAAAGGTCTTTTACTTCCACCTATATGATTGTCCTAGACATTCAATATAGACCTACAACCATAAACCTTTCATATTTAAGTGTTCTTTTTTATGGATTTCTTAAAGGTTGAAAATAGGTTATGCTCTTAAAAGATTCATACGTCTGACATGTGTTAAAATAATGATGGTAATTCTGAGATCTCCCTTATTTGGATAACCTTTTTTCACAACTTCCATGACACTTCTCCAAATCTTTGATTTAGGAAGAATTAAAATGAATATGAGCTAAAAATGCTTTCCCTTGGGATAAAATGTTTTCAATCCAATACTTGATAAATAAGTTGTGAAATCTAAGATGTTTTTCTATCCCAATTCGATTTTCTTTCTCAAGGCTCAACCATAATCATGATCCATTATTAGCTATGAAGCTAAAAATGTTAAGGGCCATACTTTAAGCCTTTCAAAATTGACTGCAACATCATGTAATTAAGGCATTCAAAGTGATTTTAGAAAGAAAATAACCCTTTTTCCTTGCAAAATTCTTACTAGTTCAAATAGCTTTGCTTGAAATGATAAATGGTCATCTTTCTCTATCTCTTCGCAAATATAGAAAATTATCCCTTTGTTATCCCCTTGGAGCCTAATAATTTATTTTTTTTCTTTAAACCATAATTAAGGATCACTGTCCATACTGGGGGGACAAGTGAAGCAAAGCTTCCAGATCAAAAAAAGCAAATTTAATTCTAAAGTTACAAGAAGAATAGGTCAAATATCATAAGGCAAATTATGAAGACCATAAAAATTTTAAATATTCAAAGTAAAAAATGAAAAAAAATTTCAAGTTCTTTCAAAATGAATAATGAAAAGAGAATAAAAAAAGAAGAAAAAAATGAAAAAGTAGAAAAATATAAAGAAAAGAAGATTATTTCATCTTGAAAGACATATTTAATTTAATTCCTTCTAAAAAGAAATGATCCTTGATTCAATTACCCTTAAAAACTTAATTTAGGCTTATTTATCCTTTCCTTTCTAAACCAAGAACCACGGCCCGCATACATACTTACAAAGTGCTTGCCGATCAAACATAGCTATTTCAACTATTAGGCCATTCCTAGAAAGCTTTTTTCAAATTCATCCTTTTTAATAATTTTTGAATCCTCAAGAATATTGCAGACACCTTATTTTGTTCGGGCTAATTTTTAGCAATCTGGAGATGGATGTAAGAAAGAACGATGATCGTCGGGCGATTGAGGAGGTTAAGGAGGCCTAGGGATCATATCAAAGGTAAATGCAAAGATATGGCATCAAGTGACATAGTTCAAGGTGTCTGGGGACAAAGTATATGAGAAAATTCATAATTTTACTTGAATGTATTGATACATGGTTCTCATGTAACGATATAATACTTTAACGATCCAAAAATTTGAAAAGTCCCTATTTGTATCGATACAACATATAGTTCAAGGTGTCCCCATAAGTTATGGCACCCCTCAAAGCCCACAAATCAGTGGTACCCTTTTAAAGCCCACAAGTCAGTGGCACCCCTTTTAAGCCCACAAATCAGTGGCACCCTTTTAAAGCCCACAAGTTGTGGCACCTTTTCAAAGCCTACAAGTCATCACACCCTTTTAAAGCCCATAAATCAGTGGCACCCTTTTAAAGCCTACAAGTTATGACACCTTTTTTAAAGCCCATAAGTCGTGGCACCTTTTTTAAAGCCCATAAGTCAGTGGCACCCCTTCAAAGCCCATAAGTCAGTGGCACCCATTTAAAGCCCATGAGTCAATGGCACCCCTTTAAAGGCCACAAGTCAGTGGCACCTCTTCAAAGCCCACATGTCAGTGGCACCTTTTCAAAGCCCACATGTCAGTGGCACCCTTTTCAAA
>JBBYHO010539331.1:4551-15246 GCA_038382025.1 Adansonia gregorii
TGACCTACAAATGCATGACACAAATTAGAGGAGATACAAAGAAACTAGCATTATTGTTTTACAAACCCTCCAAGAGAAACATCAAAAGCTATTTAAGATTAACAGGCAGCTGGATTACCGGAACAAACAATTTGTCCACCTCTCCATCATGTCCCCAATGTTAACAATGAATGCCCTACAGGTTCAGATCCAGTGTTCAGAGGCTGGATTCAGCGAGATAATAACTATGTCGTTTCTTTTCTTTTCTTTTTTTTTTTTTTTTCTGTGGGAGTGGGTTGAAAGGTAGCAACAAAGCACCTTAAACCAGTACTTCTGTTCAAGTAATTACATGAACAATTTGCCATCATTAATACTCACCCGCTCATGCTTGGAACATACTCCCAAACCTGTGGTTGCTTGGATTTCTCCCTGCAAACCTGTTAGCACAAATGTGAAACAGATGTTGGATTAAAATACAAAATTAAGGTTTGCATATTATTAACAAGGAACAAATCTGAAGCCCTGGAACACCATCAGTCATCAGAAGAGTGACCATTCCATAGTCTGAATGAGCAGAAGCACCATATATTTCTTCACTATAAGAGTCTAAGTCCCCTAACATCAAAAATTAAGAGGGATATCGACATCTATTTAGCTCTGAACTTCTAATCATCTTTTTTATCTATATATTTCTTCACTCAAATGGTAAGTTTATCTAGAAGTGTAATGCCAAAAACATTCATGAAGAAAAGGGGAAAAATGATCCATAAAAACTTCACATCGATCAATTACTTAAACATATATAAAGAAGCCAAGTAGTACTACCATACCTGGATGATGTTATAAACGAATAACTGCCAATGGTTCGTTAAGGGCACCCACTTTTTCAAAGAAATCTTCATCCAATTTCAGGGACAGGGCAATTAAAGAAAGTAATTTAGTCCCAGCAGACCTGAGGAAGCAAATCTAGCACCATTTAAAATTTGCAGTCTTTCCATTCTACATGCTGGTATGCTGAAATACGTCTGCCAGTAGAAAAATGTCCAATGGCAAAGGTATCTGAAAATCATAGTATAATTTTCCCAGCAAGATATAGCAGAATTCAAAACTCAGAAGTAAGTTTTGAACTGGGATGTCAAGGGAATTAATAAAAAGGTTGACCATATTTATCAAATTATAGAAGGAAAAACACCAAGAGACCAGAAATGTATGCAATCATCTATAGCATCTAAGCTTGTACCATTAAAAAAAAGTCAATGAGCAAACTTCTAATCTCAAAATAAGAGTTTGGGAATTTTTTTTATTTTTCTCTTCTGTAAACTATAAATACCAACATGTGAATTAACACAGCAGGGACTTACAGCACTTTCTGATAATAAGTCTCCCATTATGCTCCTCCAAGATGGTAGATCTTCTGAAATTTCCAAGCCAAAAGAACATCCGAGTATAACTCAATTAAATTTCTTGTATGAAAAAAGAATGAATAAAAAATTTGGGACAACTACTACAAGATGCTTTGTATAAGATAACCATACATACCTTCTAAAGGCCATTGATTGAATTTGAGTTCATCGGCTAGTGGACCAATATAGAAACTTTCTATAAAGTCACCTGTTTTCCAAGCAGTCCAAAGTGATCAATCTGACCTCTAATTCCCTTTTACAGTAAACTTAAACTATATATTTATAAACCAGAAAGAAATTAAGAAAGCAAAGAAACTCTGCTGAAATGGTTTCATTGGAAAATCTTGACTAACCCCACCAGTATCTGAAAATCTAACTCGTTGACACAATCATTGAACAGGCAACTTATGAAAAATGTTAAACAGTAAAAGAAAAGTTTAATTAATTAGAATAAAATAAAATACCTTTGGTACTTAAAGAAGTAGTATCTAGTTTTTCAGCATAAAGTGCTGTATAAACTCCGTATTTCTTTCTAGTCAACTTCACCTTCTCTTCAATTGGAAGTGAAAAAAACTTGCTGCTCTGCTCAGAAACTTTCGTAAGCAATTCTTCATCAACCCCATGATTCACAAGGTAAAAGAAACCATGGTCACCGCATGCCTGTTGAAAACCTCAATGAAGTTAAAAGCAAAATTTAGTTGCAAAGTTAGAAAGCAAATGATATCTAATTGCTTCTTAAACCAGTGTCTTTAAAAAGACCCAAACTGCAACTACCTAAAGATTGAATATTATTGGCAATGAAAAAGGCTAACGAAGAAATAAAAGAGAACCTGACGTACGGAGTTGGCGGTGGAGAGGCGATCTGTTGAGGACAAGTCAATGATGGGAAGTTGAAGAGCGTTTGACATTTTGTTGGTTTCTGCTGCAACTTAATTTGCTTTGGAGAAGGACTTTATACATAAAAGAATCATCCCAAAAAAATATTAATACATTAAAGGGTTAAAATACCCCCCAAGAAAAGTCAATAAACCGTTTATTTTTTCCAAATAACTTCTTTTATCTTTGATTTAAATCTTTATTTCAAATAAAATTTCAATTATTTATTTATTTTTACTATTAAAGGGAGAGTTTTGCCATTTAATGTCCTAAATCAATTTTTAAAATTAGTTAATATTATATTTATAGCAAGAACATTATATTAAATATCATCACTTTCAATACGTTAAATAAAAATATGAAAAACTATATATGAAAAATTATATTATACATTGAAAGTAAAGTTGTTAAATCTCATAAGCATACTCTTAAATATAATAAAAAATCAATTAAAAATATAAAATAAACACGTAACAAACTTTTAATTCACTTATAAAATTAAAAATTTTCTACCACTAAATGTATCAAATACTATTCCTTAAAAATTACTAAAACACTTTTTAACAAAATCTTTAAAAGGAATTACGGAATATATATGCTCGATCGCTCGGCATCAATTCTTACATTACAAGCATTAAATAATCCTTTTCTTTATTTTACTCATTAAAGCATAAATCAAAAAATCCATCAAATTTTAATCACTCAACTGAACAAAGATACAATCTTCCTCTAATTCTTCATGCACAATAATTATTAAAAGAGAGAGAGAGAGAGAGAGAGAGAGAGAGAGAGAGAGAGTTTGGGTTACAGCTCAAGAAACTAAAAACTATCAAGATGCTGCATTAAGCTTCATTAAAACAAAAAAAAAAAAAAAATACATAAATTAAGGGTGGTCCTTGATGAATTGACCCCTTTAATTATCAAAAATCTTTGTTTCATCAACTTGATATCAAGAATACAACCATGGCCCATTAACCAGCTCCTCTGAATCTGCAATATATGCGAGTTCTAGACCAGTATAAGGAGTTGTACCTTGTTTCCCAAGTGAAAACTGTGCTACCTCAGCTATGCTACTCTCACCCCAAAATTTACAGGGTTGAATCGCCTCAGGCTCATTCTTTCGGAGTCATTCGGGATAAAACAAGAATATTCAGGTAACAGAATGGTGAAATACACTCCCAACAAGATCTTTCATCTTCTGGCAAATCTCCTTCTTGCAAGTCCCCTCATGGGGGTTGCAGCAACTTCTATGGTTCTGTCTGGACTTAGCTCTTCTTCATCACTCGTTTCATCAGATCTCCATCTCAGCCCCCCGTTTGCATTTCTGTCTTCAAAAGACCTCTCTCCATGCCTGCAAATATGCAAAAATGGGAAACAACGTAACAACATGAGAGAGGAAAAATTTTCCCCATCTGTGGTTACGGAGATATCTAGAACCAGATCGAAAGAATAACATAAGAGGGTGCAAAGGAAGAGAGAATAAGAGTTGAAATCAAAATCCTTACCTCCAATAGACATCCCTTAAGTCTTCAGAAGGAGGCACATAATGGCCATCATCTCTATCTGATTGGCCCCTCTTACCAGAAATATTCGAACGGAAGTTATTTGCAGAACCTTTAAACAAACCATAGTTACTGCTAGGTGCGGGCACAGGATTAGCTGTCACCCTTCGGGAATATGGAGGACTTGTATTGCGAACTTGGTTAACAGACCCATTTTGCTCGCCCTCTGAAATGATTTTATCAGATTGTTTTTCTTGTAGGTGTCTGTGTAGAAGCTCTCTTGATGAACTCCGACTGATTCCCTTCATTGGTGCAGCATATGTGGGACCTGAGATGTACTCAAATTTGAAGTTTCTTTCAACTTCAAAATTTAACACTCTTTCTGCATCTGTAAATAACCTCCCCTGAAGAACTGGTGAAGATCTGGGGTTACCAGCTTCAACACGGGGATGGTTGACATCCCCACCCAATACTTTAGGAATTTCAGAAATAGCTGGTCTTAAAGGAGTAGCCAAATAGTCTGATCGTAGCACAATAGATTCAGAAGCAGAGGGAACCAACAAACAGGCTGATTTTGGTTCTTGCAACTCAGGAAGACTAGATCTTGCTGTTATTTCATCCTCTTGACCAGAAGCAACCACTATATCAGGCAATGTTCCAGCTTTTACTTGTTGCTGCACGACTTCTGGTAGCAATTCTATACTTCTATCCTATTTAAGAAAAGGTAAGCAAGTCAGTAGATTTTTTATAATGCTACTTGCTATCAGTAACCTTCAAACTTCAGCAAGCATGGAAACAAATTCATTCTTAATTTATTTAATCAGAGAAGATCAACTCCAAAACCATAAAGATTGAAACCCCCCCTCCTTCCAAAAATAATGATAAAATTGGTAGAGTTGGATTGCTTTTATAGCAGCAGCAAGAATATCCTCAAAGTTCAAACCACTTACAACCAATTCTTTTCTCCTCTGACGACATGATTCCATTCTGAATAGAACTTCTTCATCAACAGAATGAGTTGAAATGAAGTCTTGTTCCAAGCTCCAAAGTTTAATATTGACTTGATGTGCCTCAACGTATCGACAGCGCTGGATTAGTAACAGAAAACGGGTACATAAGTTACAGCAATAAACTGACAGAATCTATTCCAATTACCAATACATGGTAGTAGTCATCTATTAACCTAGGGGGGGAAAAAAAAGCACTCCTATAAGTGAGGTTGGAATCCACTGGATCAGCTAAAAATGAGAATTAGAGAGCGTCTAACAGTTAAAAATGTGGATTACAATCAAAATTTACAGCATAAACTTAGGCCAAGTAGCCAACAGTATACAGCATCCATGAGCCCAAACCTAAATGTTACACCATTCAATGCAGACATGCAATAAATATCTAGATATTAATTTAAAATGACATCAGAGTCAAAATGAAATCTCTTCATTGATCTTTCATGGTTCTGTTACCTGAAGATAGAATATAACAAGGACACTTCCAAGGGTAGTTGAAGGGTTATCGGTAGCACAATCTAACAGGCATTTGTAGATATATTTCTCCTCATCAACATTCCATGGTAACTCTATCATTCGATCAGCCAAGTTCCTCCGAATGCATAAACAACAAAATTCAGTGACCAATACTTTTATCCAGTATGTCCAGGACCAGCATTGACCTTTCAAATCATCAAATGCATCCCCACTCCATCCACACTTGAACTTCTGTTCCCGCACTTTGGTACAGAGCATTCGCTGATACATAAATGCTTCAATCAAAAGCCCACACTCTAATTTCACACGAACAACAGTGACAGCTTCACTAAGCATAAGCAACCGTGATCCATCATCACGACCAGACCAACGTAACACCCTTTGAGCTGCTGCAGCATCCTGCATTTCTAACAGAACTTGTGCAATCTTAGGATGAGTTGCTGGGCCAGAGATCTCAGGAAGAAGTTGATACGATTCCTAAGAAATATGATTTAGAGAAAGATAATCAGACCGAGATACATTAAGAGAACGCAAGCATAGCTTGAATATGGTTCTTCACTGTCATCCCCGAAATTCAACGAGCACTGTGATTCCATACATGAGAAAAGACAGTACTATGGTTAAATAATTAACTAGGGTTCTTCAAACAAAACATTCTTCTGCATTTGGCAGAGGGTGCAGTTGAAGAAATATATAATTAACTTCAATATTGTCCATTAGAACTTACATTTAAAAAAAGGTTCATTTGTTCTGGGTAAAAATGAAAGAACCTAATATGGAAAGAATTAGCAGTCAAAGATAAATCATAACACCAATTAGTTTGAGCTTTAACTGCAACAGTAAAGCCCACTGTATAGAAAAAAAGATATGCAATATTCAAGTCTTCAGTGAAGGTACAGTTTATGCCAAAGCTTGGGCGTGCATGTTAGAATATAAATCCCTTTAGTATTATACTGCAAATGTCACTTCCCTAAGCAACCTGGAAACTCAACTACCAATCTACATACCATTGTATACTTTAATGGCAACAGAGATCTACAGAATAATCAAGTTAATTAGGAGGTAACAAGTGGCGGAAAAGTTGAAGAAGCAAATGGTATAGGAAAAGATTATAAAATTAACCTGAAATACAAATTGAGACTTGTCTTTGGCCGAGAATATGCATGGTGCCTTGACAGCAGCAAAAATAGGCATTTAGACTCAACAAGAATTTGTTAGAATAGATAGAGAAATTACCAGTAAAGCCTCATGCGTGTGATCATCCAGGAGACAAAAAGTGAATGATTCAAGTAATGAATGTCTGCTTACACCAAATGAGGCTGCAAAGTCATCCACGATATGTCTCCATTCTTCTTCAGGCCTACTCCAATGCCGGTCAAACAGGTAATATACAAACTGCACCTCAGCTAAGGAAATCAAAGGAATTTGCTAACTAAAACAGGTCCAATCAACAGAAGTATAAATGAAAATCACATTATAACGATAGGGATACAATTGCTTGCTTTGCAACCACCAAATCAGAACTACCACGTAGAAAGAGAATGTCCACAGCAGCTTGAAGACTTTCAAATGGATAACATCCAGTCATTCCTTCTATTTTAGACCGAAAAAAGGACAAGGCTCCATTCTTCTGCAAAAATGCAAAATCAGACTGCTCTCCGATCTCCTGGTCATATGACTGCTCTATGTCAAGATTTGCTAGTGCATCTTCAATGAAAAGAGAACCACCTTGTCTGATGGAGTCGGTAGAGTAATCTAATGCAGCAGGCCATGCACGAATAGTTGCAGCTGATTTCCTTTCGCGGATGGCATTACGCCAGGATGTGAAATCAGCATAACGAGACCTCACATGTTCCAAGAATTGGTGCCTGACACACCATATTGTGATCTCAAGATGCTGAAAATTAGAACAAATATTGTCAGAAAGTATTGATTATTGCATGATACGGAAAATGTATATCAGCTGTAGAGTCTACTCAGACACCTTTTATCATTTGTCCAATTCAATGCTAAAAGGCGTGTTTTAAAGAAATTAATTACCCAATAATGCAATGCGTTCAAAGGCAAAAGATGCACAGATTAACATTGCGACCAGAAGTGCAGATAAGTGCAATGATCAAATGACAGTTATTAGTTTCTCACAAATTCCAAACTCCATCTGCTGTTTTTCTCTATTTAGTTGTTTTTTTAGATTGCAGATTTCAAGAATTTGCTAGAAACATAATGCTCTTAAAAGATGCTAAAATATGGTAAAACATTCGCTTAATTGAATCAAACCTGCTTTGTCTTCAATACACTCTCTTGAAGGTGGTGCAAGTCATGGAGCTGTGCCGAAGGACGTCCCTTGAAAGATGACTCCAAAACTTCAAGTACACAGGATAAGCCAGCTAGATGCACTGAAAGTTTTAGAAGCGAACCTAACCTATTTTTCATCTCTTCTACCTCAAGATAAACTGACAAAATTAGTTAGGGAACACCCAACATGCATGGTATAGACAAAATACAATAGTTCTGAAAGCATTTGACACAATTTTAAGGATACATATCGCTTGAAGTTCTGTTTTGATGTTTTTAAATGTCCGATTGACCCAATCCTTGACAACCTTCTCATCCAGTAACAAAGCAGTAACAACATCACTGGAAACAGCACTTTCGTCCATACATATATCTGTAACATCTGTTGTTTTTCTGCTAAAGGAAACATGTATTTCTAAAAAACAACCAAGACAGACAGAATGGGGTGTTTTATAAAAATATAAGCAAATAAACATGTCCTAGAAGGATAAAACTGAGCCAGAAACAGAGAAAAAGGATACAATGACAAACCAAAGAAACCAAGTTATTCTCCAAGGCTACATCAAAAAAAGAATAAAGACGTTGAACATCAGCGGTCAGTTGATTATCCCTAACTTCTTTATCTTGAAACCTCTCATCGCATCTTCTTGAAATGAGGCCAGCATCTATGCACTCATCATAAAGGCGAAGGCGAAGTCCATTATTACCACTTTTTGTCAATGGGATTCTACAAATTGGACAAAGATCACACCGTTGACTACACTCCGCACATAACGAGGCATGTCCACATGAATTCAAAGCATACTGCACATAACGTCCACAGCTTCTTAAGTCTCTAGTTGCTCGACAGTACTCAATTTTCGCCTCATTGAATAACTCACTAAGGTCTATAGATGCCAGGTGCTCCAAAGCTTCCTGAAATTTAAATTGGAAACTAATATATTGGAACCTAATATAATTCCCATAGTATACATCTCCGATAAACAACACTTTATAGCTACAAAATGATTTAGTCTGCCATTGCATAATAAGATATAAATTTACCACAAAGTTAATTTATCTGAAAAAAATAAAAGAATTAATTGAAACTAAAACCAATTATTTGCCAAAAAATTTTCTAAAATAATCAATTCTGTGCAAGAAATGTGAACTTAATTCCTTATTACAGGAAAATTATAAAGCATAAAAAAAATAATGCTAAAATGTAAAAAAAAAAAAAAAAAAAAAACCTAAGAAACGTAAAGAGCTAGGGTTTTTGCAGTTGGCAGTTTGGGAAGGGAACCTGAACAGCTCGGCTACTGAAGTCGGGTTGAACAGGAGGTGGCGCTGGTGATCTAACGGTGCGGCCGTTGCTTGCGGAACTTGAAGGGAAAATCGAACCGTTGAGTTTGGGTTTCTCCATTTAGTTTCCAGCTTTGACAAAGGATTTTGTCTGGGAAAAATGGAGAGGAAAAGTTGAACACTGAGTAAAGATTGAGAGTGCGTTCAAAGTGCTTAGGGCTAATTGAGCGGAAAATTAAAAAATAAAAGGTAAAATTTCATGGGCAATTTTTAAAAAATAAAAAATCGGATATTTAAATGCCAATTTGGTTTCCCAAGCATATGGCTTGGGTCGGATCGGATCGCGTGATTACGTAAAGCCCAAGCCCAATACATTTGGATTCTTTCATCCATTGGCCAAAAAATCAGCCCATCTGCCTCTCATATGGAAAGAACTGGGAAAAAAAAAAGCGTTGGTTTTATTGGAAAAAAATTACCAGATGCATAATTTTTTTACTATATTAAAAATAATAATTGTATAAAAATTATTTTTCAAATTTCATGTATAAATATTTTTATTTAAATATTACTATAAATAATAACTTTATCAATCTTATAAAGTACCTAAAAAAACTCGTCAGTAAAGTTTCACCTATATTATAGAATACAATTATTTTACAACCCAAAAGAATGAAACATAATTTCTTGAAAAAGCAAAGAAGAAGGGCTAAGGCTAGACTTAGCGTTAGTTGACAAAAATTGACAAGTCGAAGGTTTGGACATTGGCTACTAGACAGGGTCAAAGTCAAACACATATCCTTTAAGTTAGATTTTTAAGGGATGACATACATACGTATGGATGTGTATATGGATCAACGTTTAAGAGGGAAGGAAACTGTGCTGCTCATCGTTTAGCTAAATATGCTCTTGCTGAGAAGTCATGAATGTATATGGTTGGAGGATAGTCCATTGTTCTTGTCACCTACTCTTTAGAAGGATGATACTTCTCCTTGATTAATAAAACATCTTTTTCCATTTAAAAAAAATCTCAAATAGAAGAATTCGAATTTTACTTGTCCAACAAATATATATATATATATATCAATTATTGAGTAAATACTCGAATACTAAAAGGATGATATTCAATTAATTTAAAATTTATATTTTCTTCGTTTGTAAATTTTTTTAATAAAAATAAAACAAATAAAATATGCCCATCAAATGTTTAACCCATCAAAGGATTTCAAGAAATTAAAAAAAAAAAGTGAAAAAAAGGTTTACCACTCGAATTGGCCCATAAATCTAAGTATACGATGTGTTTGTTTCTCGTGAAAATATAATGCCAAAAAAAGAAAGGCAATTTTGACGGGAGAAAATGAAGCTTTATGTATTTGATTTGTAACTTCTTTGATGGGCAAAGTTTGGAATCTCCATGATACCGTGTGGAAAGACCAAAGGCAGTGGTACAAAGAAGAAAAAATAATAATTTATTACTATTCTCACTTTCATGCCCAAAATTATTTATTAATTACAAATTTATACCTTGATTGACATGAAATTTTGCAACATTTAAAGAAAACTTTCACTTAAATATTTGTATAACTTTTAACATAAAATTTGTCATAAAAATCTATTAAAAAATTGACATTTTATTACTTAATTTTTAAGATCTCAAAATTTGTAAATTAGTCAAAGTTAAAGCCCCACTTGCATATTCTTTTATCTCTAATTCGTTTTTGCTCCCGTATGTTAGCGGACTAATACAGTTTTCAATAAAGCTATCTTATTGTTGATATATATTTTTTAATACCATCATAGCTAATTTTCTGAATTTTGTTCGGACTTAATCTTATTCTCGAATAATTTTAATATTGCATTATTTTATATCATTTTAAT
>JBBYHO010539373.1:0-15242 GCA_038382025.1 Adansonia gregorii
TATATATATATATATTTTAAGCCAAACGAAATGGTAAATAAATCTTGGCTTAGGTTGAAAGCTTTTTTTCATTTCAGCTTTTTTAAATCAAACGCAGAAGTTCATTTTATGCTGCTTTTCCCATGACGAAAGACCAATTGCCTTAATGTAATTGTCATTTTGAATGAATAACATTCTATACGAGACATAACATTAAATGATTACATCATCTTTTGATTTATAAAGAGATTTTTTTTTAAAATAAAAATGCAGTTAGAATTCTAGCTTAAACTATTTAAAAAATAATAATTTTTTTGTTGTTCTACTATATTTAATTTATTAGTTTTATTTATAAAAAGACATAAAAAAAAACTTATATTTATTATTTTTAGACATCATGTCCTTAAACATTTTATTTCCTCCAAACTTTTTTTTCATAGTAATAATCAATTTTTTACAATATTTTCAAATATTTTTTTTTCAAAGTGAATTTTTTTTCAAACTATAACAACTATACTTTTTGTGGATAAATGAAGTGAGGAGGACGGCAAAGGAGTTGACTGGGAGTGTGACACGCGAGCATTGATCGGGATATATGGATAAGAAGAGTTCGGGATTGGAGCTAAACTCGACATGTGCCGAGGAAAGCTCAAATGGATAAGGGTAAGATATAAAGATCGAAAAGTGCTTTTGTTATAGATAGGCTGAGCATGGCTTGGATTCTCTATCATGATTTATCTATACTAGATTTTAAATATAATTTTTTATAAATTAAATAAATTTGAATATATTTAAATTTTTATTTAATTATAAAAAATATAAAATATTAATATAAAATAATTTTTAATTTATTATTAATTTATAATTTAAATTTAAATTTTTAATTAAATTAAAATTAAAATTAAAATTTAATTTAATTTATAATTATTTTTATTTATAAATTAAAATTTAAACTTTAAATTTATGTAATTTTTTGAACTTAAAATTTGTGTCTTTTAAAGTCTAAGATTATGATCTTGACACTTGCTGAGGATAAGGGCCGACGCTTGACGCATTAAAAAAAAAGAAAAAAAGGGCGAGGAAGATTGGGTTGGACTGTCATAATCAAGCCACAATGAATCGTGACTGGGTTGCCTTTCAATCACGCCTATGGTTATCGACTAACATTGGGAACTTGACGATGGACCACTCAGATTTAAGTGGCTTTCTCCTGTCGTGTTGTTGGATGGCATTGGCTGCTAAGCACTCTTTCGGCCAACTCTAAACTCATCTCACCATTCACTTAATATAATTATTAATTTCTTAGGTTAGATTTTGTTAGAATAATGGGTCTGATTAAAGAGTATTTATAATTTTTTAAATTTTGTTTAATTTTATAACTTAGATAAAATCTATTCAATCGAGAATCAAAAATTAGTTTGATTCAATACAAAAAAAAAATGAAGAAAAAAGACTGATAAGAGTGCTTTTTTTTCTGTAAAAAAAATTATTAAATAAGATTTAATTTAAACTTTTAATCTTTTAATTATTTATTAAAAATTATACCATTTAGTTAAATATATAATTTTATTAAGTATTTATTATATTTAATATTTATTTAATGCTTTAAATTTTTTAACTACAGCGTCCTGTTGGATCGATGATAGGAGTTTTATCTCTTGACTTCTGATTTGAGGTTTTAAATATTGATTTTATTACCATTTTAATTTTTTTTTTTGCATTTAATACACTAATTTGCTAAAAATGGTAATACATTAATACACATTTCTTTTTTGAGTATCACTTAAACTAGTGCCATTAATCATCATATTCCTACATAAACTTTGAGAAATGCGAACTAGTGCCAAATTAAAAGGAGATATGCAATCAATAAAACCTTTTCTTGAATTCAATCAAAGCGACATCAGACCGTGTGATTTTGGTGATTTATTCCCGAATCGATGTCAATCTAGATAATTTCAATCAATATACACGAAAATAAGGACATAAATGAGTCTTTTAGATATTAGGTTAATGAACGAAATGATGATACATGTATTACAACATATACTATAAGAGCCATTAATGGCATTATTCCTAATTACATTTTGTCATTCTAAACTCACACCTTAATACTAGAAGAGGGCCTAATGGGTATTCCCAATTACATTTTATCATCCCAAACTCACGCTTTAATACTAGGAGAGGGCCTAATGGGTTTTTATTAAGTTTTCAGTAGATAGACATAGCTGAGGTTTTAATGCCAAGATATGGACCCATTCGGACATCAAAATTTAAAACTTTATCTTTGTGTTCTATTAAGTTATTGTGGTGGAGGTGATTTTAAGGATTTATATTATATTTCATTATTTTTTTTATATCTAAATAGAGTTATTCATTATTTAATAGTTCTTTTGAGCATGTTCTTAATATCTATATTTAACATTTTATTCTTACATTGTCATATTATGACTTTCCATTTGTTTTTTTTTTTTTTTTATTATGGTTACAGCCTTTGTTTGCTACCTTCTTCTCTTAAACTGTAGTGGTAGAGGTAATGTTTAAATGCTTAAACTGTATTTCTATTACTCAATTATAAATTATTAATGGTTTCATTTTTTTTCCTTTTATAATTTAGCTATTTATATTTCATTGTATCAATTTAATTATGCTAAACACTATTCTTTTTTCTTTCTGCTTTATTTCTGACCCCATTTGTAGATGCTTTATTGTAAGAACTTGTTGCGATTGTTATTACTGGGTTATTTGCTTAGCATCCCATTTTCTTTTTATTTTCAAAGTTTTGGTCCTGCTTACGGGGTCTTTGAATATTTTATCAAGCACAAAGTGATTCATAACTCATCATTGGGCACTAATTTCTCGCTAATGATAGCAATACCAATATCTTCATCATTGAATGCTTAATTGTTGCATTTTACCTCTGCAGTTTTCTTGCTTAATTGTTTTGAAAGTAATCTACCTATTTTTTTTTTGTGTATTTTTGTTGTTTTAATAGGATAAACCTTCTTGTACCGACCTCAGTAGAGCAAATGAAAAGAGAGTTGATACCTATGAACTTTTCTTCTCTTTTTTTCAATTTAATTGATCTTTGAAAATCATGGTATAGCCTTTTTTTTCTCTAATTAAACCCTGAATTTTAAGGGGACCAATGGAGTCACGTTAGTATATGCTTCATCTCTTTCCGAAGGCAATTCTAAAGTCTAAATCATGAGAAAACAACATAATTTGAAATGAAAGTGGGCTCTAGCAACCAACGGCCTAGATTTTCTTGATCGACAGTCGTAAATATATGTGATATGATGTTGATCCATTCCATTGTAAGTTGTAATTGAAATCATTAGTATTACTAGCATTACTTGTTCTCTGCTTTAATTAAGCAATAAAAAGCTTACAAAGAGAAAATGGAGTTGGAAGGCTGAATTCGAAACTGGGAAAATGTTGTGTTCGTTGCTTCTCCTTACCACGCCTTCAGCATTTGGGTCTTTCTCACCTTCATCAGACAGCACTCGCACGCTGGTAATTCAACTTTTTCTTTTAATCTAATTTCTTGTATTAAGAAAAAAAAAAGGAAATTGCTTGGCATTCTGCTTCCTGAGCTTTAATGGTTTTATTCTAGGTGCTGATGGTGTGTTAGATACTGTTTTTGTTGAACATCTCCTGATGCATGTTCTTAGCAAATCTACAAGAAACAAATAGTATCATTTAAGCTGTCTGTTGATAGTATCAATAATTTTTAACCAATCAGTTCATGTAGAACCAACATGTAATTCGAATACTCATGTTCATTTGAGTCATATGAGAGCCTTGCTACATATTTAAATGTTGAGAACGTTGCAAAGGTTGCTGTTTTAGCTTAAGCATATCCAGTGAACTTTAATGGTAAGTGAGTTGTAACTTATGCTTCCTTATATTAAGTTAATTAAGTGTCACCCACATCCAATGTGATTGCTGCTCGTCGTTTGTATAAAGTTAGCTTATCAAATTTGTCATCTTTTGTTGGATCCCTTTTTGAGTTATTGCAGCATATTTTTAGTGCCATTTGAAACCATCAAAGCAGATTCCACTATTACGATCCAATAATTTAATTTCCTATTTATTGAAGATATCTGATGTGAAATTATGAAAGTAACTTCTCATTCTCTTATCTTCTTTTTCTTTCTCTTTGTTTGTCCCACCCTGTGACATTGTAAATTTCATTTAATTTCTTTCTTTACAATTTCAATTGAAGGTGAGGTTTCTCACCAAAGATACAAAGATTTTAGAGCACTTCAAAAAATGTTTGGGCATATGCTTCTATTAGTCGAAAGATTTTTAAGGTAAATGCCTTTTTGTAATGCTAAGTATTTTAAAGAAATAAATAATATGCATTAATCCTACATCGAATAACAAAAAAAAAAGTTTTTGGATATATAAATGAATACATTGCATATTATATTAAATATATTTTTTGAAAAAAGAATAATGATCCCGTGACATTTGTTATTATTTTATTCTGACTGTAGTTTTTAAAGCTGCATGTCATTATCTTGCAGCCTTTGCTTTGCTAATGCTTCTCGGGGAATGAAGATATCCACAAAATACAATTTGTTTGGAATCATCAAATGATTCAAATCCGTAACACAATTTTCAATTTGCCAATTTGTTTGATTTTTGTTTGTTTTTATATTTTTATCTTTGTTGTAAACAAGCAATAGCATGAGCCAACTTCTGTAGCTCTATGTACAAATACAAATAAGAACCAAAACACTGGTTTAATGGTATTGTTCGTCTTTCCACAGGCAACTTTTGCATTGTAGGTAGCCTTGAACTATATCCTTCGAAAACTTCCATATGGTGTGCTCTTTTGCTTTTGACCTTTACGAGAAATATGAATTCCAAGTACGTTGTGAGATATGAAGCATAGAAGTCCTGTCGTTGAATCAGTGCTGATTTAGTATAAAAAAACTAATTTTCTTACATTACAGACATATATACACTTTACTCTATATTTATTGTTAGTATAATTATTGTTATACTTGCATTTTTTTGAACCGACCCAAACTATTATATTACAGTTTAAAAATATAATTATATTAATAATTAGTATTATTATTATAATTTAAAAAATTATTATTCAATCAATTTAAGCACTCTATTTTTTTGCTACCATCACAATATAAAATATTTATATATAATAACTATTAAACAACAAATATTGTAATTTTTCATTAAAAAAAAATTTACCTTCAACATTGCAGGAGCATTTAAGCTAAGTATATTCTATTTCTTTTTATCTGGCCTAGTAGGGGGTTCTTCAATTAATTTATACAATATATGGGGTAAATTTTTCAAATAATTTTTTTTTGGGGTTTTATTTCGTTCATTTCAATGAATTTATATGGCATCTTTTCTTTTTAATCACGATTTATTTATTTCGGAAATAAGTGGAATTTTTTTAGTTAAAAATATACTAAAAAAATTACTGATTAAATCGATTTGCGTTTCGTTTAATTAACAATATATTTATATTAGTATATGCGAAAATATTTATATATATATATTTACCTTTTAATACGAATTTTACTTTGTAATTAAGATTTTCCTTTTAATATCAAATATCTTAATTTCACAAAATAAGGTTTTACAATATTTAAGAGGTAAAATTCTATTGTCAAAATCACTAATTAATTAAAAATTTATTTGTTTATCTTTTATAATATAATTTAAAATATATCAATAATAAATATTTAAAACACATATGTTCCCATGCACTGCCCTTGATACTGCCCTTGATATATATATATATATATATATATCCAAGAATTACTAGTTTTAATTTCAAATTTTACCTTGTCATTCACTCATGTCTTCTCTTTTTTTTTTTTTTTTTCTTATAAAAGATAAAAAAACAAAAGGATTTTTGTCAAACAAAAATGCCTAGAACTTTGAATTCAAATCCAATTCAATCAATTCATGAAACTATTATTTAATAAATATGAAGATTTAAATTCTAAAACCTTCTATCATTTTCTTAATTTTCAAATTACATTTTTTTAATAAAAAAATGTTTCGAACAAAGGCTCAAGTGAGGAGTCATGAGACAAAGAAACACTTCAATTTTCCCAAACAAACTCTCAAACAAATTTCATCAAAGTGGTTTTCTAGCTAAAGCTACCAGACAAGACACCACCGGAACCCAAAGGAAGCAGGAGAAAAAAAAATGGCGTCGAAGCATACAAGCAGTATGTCTAGTCTAGGGGGTTTATATCAAAGTTATAAGTATCGTATTAATAGACATACTATTTTGGTATAGTATTAATATGTATTAATATTTATATTTTTTTTATGTATCATTTTAAATTTATTAATATTTTTAAATATTATATATATTTATAATATATTTATAAGTTTTTTTAATAAGATATATATTATAAAGACATGCAAATATATACATCTATTGTACACATTTATATTTAGATACAAATATTAATTTTAAATTATAAATATTTAACATCTAAAATTCTTGAATATCTAATAGACAAGTATAAAAATATTTAAAAATATAATAAAATTATTATTAATTAGATTCAATAACTTAATTTAATAAACATATTTTTTTAAAAGTAATTATGAAAAAAATAAAAATATCAAAGCAAAATAATAAAAATTAATTTGAAAATAATCAAATAAGCAATTTTAAAAAAATATATATAAAAAATCAAAATTTTATATGAATTGATACGATCTAATACCAATATTAATCAATACAAACAAATACCAATCAACACAAAAATCAAATAATACACTACTAATATAATTTTATTTTATTATAAAATTGATACACATCAATTAATACAATCGATATTAATATACTGCCTACTATTATAATTTAGTTTATATATTTTGGGCAATTAATGTTGTAGGACGCTAGTTAACAGAATCATTACATCATAACGTTGTGCTAGAAATTTCTAAACCCGCATGAAAGGCAATGTCCTTGTCCAATTACCGATTGTGTACCAGTGGTAACCAAACTACCAGAAATGCCATAATTGCTATTATGAGAATGGACGTTGCCTCCCTTAAAAGCTCCTCCTTTCGTCGTTACCCCAACCGAATCAATATTGTTGTGCTCCAAACTCCAAACTACACCATCCCCACGCGCCCATTCCCCAATGCCAATCCCTCCCTAATATTTTTGTTATTTTTTAAAGATCTTCAACATCCGTAATCACATTAAATCTCGATTAAGTTAGAGTTAAATTAAGTTAAATTTAAATAAAAAAATTTTTTAAATATTTTTTATTTATAAGATTTAAAATTAAAATCTTATTTAAAAGACACCGAACTCTCTATTGCTCGACCTAATAGATATTGATACCTAATATTTTTGTTATGTTATCCCAATCATATTTAATATATTTGGTTTGCATTAAATTGAAGTTGGGATATGATATTTTCAAGTTTGAATACCATTAAAATTATTATTTAATTAATAAAATATTAATTTTATTTAAATTTAAATATAAAATTATATTTTTAATATAACATTTTTATATTTTATATAATGAAACAGATTGTTCAAATTCATCGTATCGAATCGGATATTGGATTAAAAAGAAAAAAACTTTTTGCTATCTTAAACTATCCCCATCAATAAAAGAACTCTACCTACCATAAAGAAAAGAGTAATATCCTAGCCATTTTTCTTACCAATGTAAACTGGCTTAAAGCCACTTTATTTTTATCACATTCTACGTTTTAATAAAACATAAGTTATGGAGTTAATAATATTACTATGCTAAATGTCATGTTATAAAAACATGAAGTACTAGTGAAATCTTTACGCTTTGTATATGCCATTTATTTTCTTTGTAATAATCGATTAAGGTTTCATTTTTATATTTAACATAAAACCTTAGAAAATGACTTTGTTTATGTTCTTGGCTTTTAAATTACATATGTTTTATACATGATTAAATTCAAAAATCTCAAATTTATTAAATATTTAATTTTAAAAATAATCAATTGAACTAATTTTAGATTTACGAATACTTTTACTTTTCGTACTTAATTCCTATATAGTCTGAAGAGATCAAGAGATAAGCTTTTTATTTTTTTCAAAAAAAAGAAAAAAAAGTTAAATATTCAATTGCAATTTAAAGATTATAAAGAAATGGGAAAAAAAAGGCAGAATCTGCTATGAGGTTACAATCTCATAATTGTCTCCTTACAACTTGTCTAGTGGGTGAGGAAAATATTAGATGCTTCCTCATAACTTACCAAAACTTATAAGTTATAACCTAATTTTTATTTATATTATATATAAAGTTGAAAATTTATAATATTAATAAAAAATATAATATATAAATATTATTTTTTAATATAAATTATTAATATATTAAAATTTATATAAATAAAAATATTATAATATAATAAAATATAAAAATTGCAAGAATTAGCTATCTACTTCTATGTGAATACATAGAAGGGAAAATGAAAGCCGAACTGCACGCACTGAAACTGCGTGTGCCCAAAGTCGAAAAACGGAGGGGAAGTTAAGTTACCTTTTAAGTACTTCACTTTCTCTTTCTCGTCCACTTAAATTTGTTTGAATGCAGTGACAAAAAGAGGCAGATGAGTCGTCTTGCGCCTTTGTCAGAATTACCCATAAACGAAGAAGACTTAGCGAACTGTTCGAGGAAAGGTTTGTCATGGAAAAACTGGCTCAAGACTCATTTCTCTCTTGGCTTTATCAAGAAGTCTGACCTTAAGATCCTCTTAAGCGTTTTGGGTTGCCCTCTTTTCCCTATTCCAATCCTTTCTAAACCAACCATCAATGAGGTAAGCTAATATGCCTATGATCTTTTTTTTTTTTTTTTCCCTTTTAAATACATTTTGCCATTGCTTGAAAGCTGATCAACTGTATCTTTGTGTAGTTTACTAACTATTTCTTGTGCATGAAGTTTACTGGTTTTTGGATCACTTGATATTAGATTCATGTATTAGGTTTAGACTCAATGGAGTTTGTATTTCCGGGTTTTTTTTTTTTTATTGTTTTTAAGTCGAAAGGTTAAAAGGTATTAGTATTTATTTATTTAATCGGACATCTATGAAAGTCACCAATGGCTTTGTGATAAAGTGTTACTGGCAAAGGGAACAAGGTTGGGCTGTTTTCCTTAGTGCCTTCTCCACCGACATGTCCTGGAGTCCTTTCTGGCTTCCCACCATGAAAGCATCCAAAAAAAAAGTAACATTTTTTGTGGGTCCATTTTTATGATTTTCATATAACAATTTGAGTTTGTGTAAACAGCTAAGTGATTTAATTAATTATGAAGTCCTTGTTGTTCTTTTTTTTTCCCCTTGTTTTTCCACAATATCAATTGGTTGGGTCTTGATCCTTTCAATCATCTATTAAAGGATGTTTTTACAAGGAACCATTGTTGAACGGTATCCAAATGCCTTTGGCCTCTTTTAATTTATTGCCTTATTTTTAAGGATGGATCCATTGACTTGTTATGTTAGATGCTTTGACGGAGTATAGGCTGCAAGCATGTAGTTGTAATGAACAATAAGCTTCCAAGATAGGAGGGCCAAAGAAAATAAAAACAATGCATTACTGAAACTGAGTCTAAATTTGCTCTTTAGGATGGTATTAATTGAATCTAACATTCCATATATAGCAGATAGTTCATCCATCTCAATAACTTGAGATTGATTCAGATCCAACTCAAAGAACCAAACGTGTTTGTGCATAGCAGGTAGCTTCCTCAGCACAATACATTATACAACATTTTGCAGCAGCAACAGGATGCCGGAAATCAGAAGGGAGAGTAAAGAACATTTTTGTTACAGGAAAAGTAACGATGGCAATGGTAGACGAGCTCGGTGCCATGGCAGGCTCGATGGCTGGAGCTGCTGGAGTTGCGCCAAAAGGTTGCTTTGTTATGTGGCAAATGGTACCTAATAAATGGCTAATTGAACTGGTTCTGGGTGGTCACAAGGTTGTAGCAGGTTGCGATGGCAATGTGGCCTGGCGCCACACACCATGGCTAGGAGCACACGCAGCCAAAGGTGGCATTCGTCCTTTAAGGCGAGCTCTTCAGGCAAGTATAGCTTTGTTAGATTTAGTTATCTGCGAATCATTGTTATATTGTATTTGCATGTTCTTTTTCTCATGGTTTCCCATTGATATAGCAATTAGTAGTCTCATTTCTTAGCTTAAACTATTATTGGTCCCGTTTGTTGCTGTACATACAATTATGAGCATGTTTTCTTACTTTTTAACGATTTCTGAGCTAAGTTAGATCAATGCTATCTTGATTTGTGACTGTTCAGTTGTAGTGGGGCATGGGCGGATTAATGAGCATGAAATCAGTTGGATAATCTATGTTTTGATGACTTGACATATTTCCACTATACCAAAAGTCTAATATTGTTATTCTTCTGCAAATTATGAAAGTTCAATTCATGGTATGAAGTGCATAAAGATGCTTGGTCCATGTTCCTCTCTTATCTACTCTTTTACGTGGGGATTTTAATCAGAGAGAATTCACTTTTGGATTCATGTTTTCCGTACAGACAGCCTAGTTGTTCCTGTTTTAATGGGTTATGGATCTGACCTTAAATGCAGATGTTTATTCTCTAACTGGTTCTTCCTTTGAATTAGATCCGACAATCCAAGATGTTGGATCTTGTTTCCCTGACACATTCTAGGATATGAAATTAGTTAAAATGATTCTGCCATTTTTTGGAAAAAGAACTTAATTTTATTATTCATTCACATTCCACTTAAATGAAGATGCTACTAGTTGTAAAAACATCTTTTGGTGGTAAATTTCCTTTCGGTTGACTAACTAGGGATCATTATAAGATTATGAAGAGGTAAATGAAAGCATAGGTGATATATTTCCCGGAGTGAAACTGTGAAAGTTGAATTGATGAGACTAGAATTCCTAACGTTACTTCTGAAAGTTGAACAATATATTTTTCCAGTTTTCAATTATGAAGAATCAAAAACACATTTAGCTTCCCAAAGTTTAAAAAAAAAAATGGTACTTTTGAGTTTTGACTACAAGAAATCAATAGCTAATGTTTCTTTTATTAGGAGATGGTCCTATTATATGATCAATATCAAATAATACATGTAGGGACTAGATCCTATGGCAATAGCCGCTGTGTTTTCCTCAGCTCAGTATATGGGAGAGAAACGAATCTCTGGCACTGATTGCTTTGTGTTGAAACTATCTCCTGATCGCGTGGACCTCGCTGATAGGAGTGATAGCACCGCAGAGATGATCAAGCATGTTATATTTGGCTACTTCAGCCAAAGGAGTGGGCTACTGGTGTTTCTAGAGGACTCTTATTTGACAAGGATTCAATCACCTGGAACCTACCCAACATATTGGGAAACCACAATGGCTACCAAAATTGAGGACTACAGGATAGTGGAAGGTGTCATGATTGCGCACTCCGGTCAATCAAGTGCTATCATCACAAGATTTGGGGACACTTTAAAGACAGGCCTCTCTGTAACTCGCATGGAGGAGACATGGACGATTGATGATGTTGCATTTAATGTCCATGGCCTCTCCCTCGATTGCTTCATTCCTCCGAAAGAAGTTCAGAAAAATTACCCAGAGGAGAGCTTCGATTGGTGGTCACCTTTGCATCGATGTCATGGCTGATAATATATTGCTGCTAATTGCTTCAATAAAAGCATTTCGTCTCATTAACTTTAACTGGAGTAGGCACTCATCTCTTGGTATGTATATATAAAACAGAGTATATATGTATATTTGGATTCCGGTATTTAGAACTCATAGAAGGCTTTCATCTTCATTTAACTGGTCATGGAATCATTTTGTATCTGTTCAAAGAGTATTTGTGCAATTCATGGTAGCTTTTACCATCTTCAGATCTTAAAATATTAAGAAATATGCTGCATAATCTTTTTATGTTACTGATAACTTTGTTCTTTCCCCATAATTAAATTTTTGGAAAAAAGAGTTTAGGTCCAAGTAAGGTATCAGTTTCAATTTTTTTCATCGTTTTCTTGGGATAAAACTCTTAGGACTAGCATGTGCATTCTTTTATTTTATCACTTGGAGTAGGTAAGGATGAGTGGCATGGAAAATTTTAACATTTATTTGGTGAACCCACTGGCAATCCTGGAGCTGACAAACTTTAATGATAATGTGTTTGATAATTTAAGGTATCTTCTTTTTTATTTCTGAGTTAAAAAAGTGGTGCACTATTTGACAAAAGCTGTCAATGCAATATCTTCTCAATGTCTTTTATGTTATCACCACTATGTAATAGTATGAAAAGTAGGCTTCATCGATATGTTATCCGACGTTAGATAAATGATAAATGTGAGTATGTATTCAATATAGATGTAATTAATTTTTAAAATTTTCATATATTGGAGGATTATAGTTATTTCCTATATCTAAATGTACGCTGGATAGTGTTAGAAAGTATCCATAAATCTGTAATTTCTACTAGTTCCCCGAACTTTTTATGATAAAACTTTTTGAGCATTTTGAGATCCGCTGCCCTTCTTGTTATTTGTTCTGGAGAAGATATCAGACTGTACTTGCTGCTTGGATATGCTTGAATCTGTGGCTTATTCGATTCAGTAATTATATAAGAACTGAGTATTAGTCAAATTAATTAAAAAAACGGTTCTAAATTTTTTTTTCAAAATTTTATTTATAATTAATGAGATTTAAACTTTTGATCTCTTAATTTTGTATTAAAGGTTATATTATTGATCCAAATACATTTTTATTTAATTTAACAATATTTAATATTTATTTTGTATTAAACTAATTTTCAAACATAAAATATGCATGTATATATATATATATATATTAAACTGATCGATTCAATCGGTTAAACTAATAGGATCGAGAACCGGACGTCAGGTTTTTTTCACATTGGTCTTCATAGCATATCTTGCAATTATATACACGTTTCAAAGCTGATAGAACCACCCATTTTACGGTCGATATAATATATGTGATTATCCTCTGCAGAAGTTTAGTGGTCCAAAGAAGGCATTTGTTGTTGAGGGTGACCACAATTAATACTCTGAACAAATATTTTATCGATGGGATTTTGATTTTTGACCCACGCCATTTAAGTAGTAGATATCTGATAAAATCATCTAGCTCCCTGAATCAAACCAGGTGTTCTCGCCCTATGAAAAATTCCACCTGAAGCTGATGTTATCTTCCTTCTATAGACGGTTGAGCAAACGTGGAGGTTCAGTTCAACTCCAACTAAGAGTTCAGTGAGACTTGGGGAAGACCCAAACTAATTTCGAAGTTCCAAGTTCATCAAATCAAAACTCAAGTATAATTACATACGTAGAGCACATAATTTAACTATTTTTAGCCTTTATAGATGATTTGCTTCTGTCGTTTTTGTTAGTAAGTCTCACCCTCTAAAATAATTGTCCAGGGTTGATAACTTTTTAGATGCTTCTTGTCACCTTTCATTGATTTGGTATTTGGTCTGAAAATATATTAATAATTATTGGATCTAACAAAAACACAATATCAAAGATTAAACATTTGTTTTACTCAATTGAATGATATCATATAAACATATATCCTAATGAACATATATGTTTTAGCCAGTTTTTGTATTTAACCACCATATACAACCACGAATGCAATTCGAAACTCCTTCAAACACATAATTATTGCAGAACAGCAGCTTTCCGCTCCCTAATTCAAGGTTCAATCATAGCCAGATAGATTTATCGATCAGTTTACACCAATTATCTCATTCAATATATTTCATTGCATTGTTAAATCTTAGCTTTATCATATCGAGGATTTGGCTAGGCAAATGCAAGGAACTCAGGGTCATGTTCTGGCATAGCCAAGGATTTTTCGTCTAAAGCAACCCAAGCTTCGATTGCTTTTTCATGTCCAATCTCTTTGAGAAAAATAATAGTATTAAGAGCAGATGTTACGACCCCAGGAACCCCGAACCAACATGGCTTTCCCTATCCAAAATCAACTTGATGCACCCCAAAATTCAACCAACTAGAGAAACAATAGAAGTCTGCATTTCCATTTGAGGCTTATTCTGATAAATGGTTTAGTTGCTCGCTTGCGACTTTAAAACCTTCATCACCTTGCAGAGTTTCTTACAAGAAATCAGTGTTGAAATTATCCTCTGATTGTCTAACTAGATTGCCCAAGTCATGTAATTCTATGTCTCTATTCTCAGCTGAGTTGTAATATGTCGAAATTGCGAACCAAATCAGGTTCCCAATGGCATAATCCGGTAACTGTGGCTTCATTTTTCGTCTCAAATTCACTGCATGGGCTATCACAGATGGTTTTCAATTCCTCCTGATGTTCTAGACGCCAACATTGCATGTTCCTATATGAAAGGTATCGAAAGGGCTCGAAAGGAAACAACTGATTTAGTTCTTCAATTTCGATGGCTTTAAGGTAATCAGACAAGCAGCCATTTTTCCCGAGCTTCAATGTACGGCACTCCTTCCTCATAACGATCAATGCAAAAGTTGTCAATTGTCCGGTCAGATAAAGGGTGAAATTGATTCAAGGTTGTTGAGGGTGATTTTTTCAACTGGGCTGAGATTTGGGCAAAATTCGAATCGGTGATCGGGTGTAGAAGAAGATGACTGAACATAATTTGGTTGAGTGAGTTGGTCTAGAGATGAGAGCTTGAATGGCTTTAGCAGATGAACTTCCTTGCAATGTGGTTGAATCGTTTTCCTCGAACTAACACGAACTTCTTTCTCCCTGATCTTCTCCAACACTAATTACTAGCACATTCTTTGCTTTAACAGTTGTAATCTTCGTTTTGGATGCTTATGACAGTGACGCATATATTTATAGGCTTTGAAATTGAATTGATTTAATGCTGACACTTGATTTGACTCAAAAAAAAATTGTAAATGACTCGATTACTTGGTCTTAGAGATTGTTAATTATTTATTTTGTTCTTAATTTAATCCATGATGTAGCATGTGTAGTGTTTTGCATTTGAAGGAAAACAGTGGGGAACCGCCAAGGAAAGCCAACAAAATACACTTGCAAAATACGCATGTATATGTAATTAACATTCAAGATAAGGTGCTCTATGAGCGTCGCATCGTACGCGTCGACAATCACGTAAATAAAAATAAAAAATAAATTATTAAATAGGTTAAAGTTTTAAACATAAATATAATGCATATTTATTAAAAAAATTGTTTTACTTGTATTCCCACATGTCATATTATGCTTATTATATAT
>JBBYHO010539384.1:0-15242 GCA_038382025.1 Adansonia gregorii
GTAAACAATGCATGCCAACTAAGACAAAAATAAAAGGGTTGGCAAGGTCCTTGGCACCCTTAATTTTTTAATTTTTTAAATTTTTAGAGTATTTTTAAATTAAAAAATAATAAAAAATTTGTTTTGGCTCCTCCAAGAATTTACATTTTGATTCTCAACCCTGCAACATTAAATTCTTAGTTTTGCCCTTGATACCAACAAATAAAAACTTTTATTTCAAAGTTTAATTTAATTGGTTTATACATTACTTTTAAGAAGTAGTGTTTAACAGGTTCTATAATTTTTCTTTGACCTTATTCCCCAAACCTAGTTTGTATGCAATAATAATAATAATAATAATTGTTATACCCATATATGGACGATTGCCTCAATAACTCATCGCCATAACCTAAAAAGCATCTAGTACAATCTGGTGACTACCACAACAACATCAGACAACGATAGAGCTTTTCAACAGCAATATGACTTAAGGACTGACATCTCTTAAGTGGCAGCCGACTAATAGGGCCAACCATAAGGCACCATAGCCTGACAGCTAATTCGACGCTAGCTACCCTCCTATTAAATCACCTGACACAATGTCCTTAGACAACACCTATAAAAGGTAGCAAACCCAAAGGTAAGGGCATCTTTTCTCCTAACTCTGAATCTTCCTTACTGTATATTCAAAATACCCATATACTAACTTAACCATCGAAGAGGGGCCCCAGAGCATAAACTCCGGCCCCCTTCTAACTTTTTTTGTGTTGCAGGGTTGCACTCGACCTTTCGTAAGAGAAACATCAATAATTGGCACCGTCTGTGGGAACCAGATCGAAAAATCATGGCTGACCAAAATGCTGACACTATCCCACAAAACCTCTCATCATCATCGAAAGCGACAAACCATACCACAACTCTGTTGACCCCCACAATCCCCAGCTCGTCACATACTGAAATACCCGTTCCCTTCCCCTCTTGGCTAGCCCACTCACGATCGACATATTATCAAAATTTACGAGGGTAGATCTCGTCAGTGGTCACCATCGTTCCTCACCACAACCAGACTACAAGCCCCAGTAACACTGTCACAACCATTAATGTTGCCACAAACACCCTACATATACCCTTAGATGCCCCGACACCCCCATTTACTCACCTCAACACACCTACACCACCACCAATTCCATGCAACAATGCTGCCATCCTTATCATCACCACTCTGTCAACTTGACTATTGCGCCCATTATTAGGCACAATTCTAAGTTATCGCCATCCAGCTGGCCACCATCCAGCAATCTCAAATCCAATTGGTGCAACTTGTCAACTCCCAAACCAATTGCCAAAACACACAGTCCATTGACCACCCGACATAACATACTGAAAACATCCCAAATTCGAGCCCCCAAAATCGACCCACCATAGCATACCATGCTACATGCTTGATGGTAGAAGAGAGTTCTTGCTTCACGCTAGTTCCATGACACACGATGTTAGGAACTTCCTGCCACACCGGTATACATCACCCATCAACTAAACCTCCAGACCTCACCTAACAGATAGTCGCTTTGAAACAGGGAATTAAAGAGCTCCGTGACCCACGAAAGGATAACTGGGAATGGTTAGCTGATGAACATAACCCCCTTTCACCTGACATTTACCAGGTGACCGTCCTTTAAAAAGTTAAGCTTCCCCCTGATACCTATGATGGCAAAACCGATTTGGTCGATCACTTAAATCACTTACGTGCATTTCATAATTTGCGTGATATTCTAGATGCCATACGGTGTCATATTTTCCCAATGACGTTTCAAGGACCAGCTCAACCATGGTGGTATTCCCTAAACCCAGGCTCTATCATAAACTTTGACCAGCTAGGCAATCATTTCTTTGCCTATTTCAGTAGCTACTGCATGGCTGCCAAAACCTTCACCAGTTTGATTGCGATCAAGCAGAACCATGACGAAACGATTCGTGATTATGTTAAGTGCTTTAATGCAACCACCCCGAAAGTCCGAGATCTCAACGATGAATAGGCTATCCAGGCTTTCATTATGAGTGTTCACCATAAATACCCGAAATACGCCTTAATTGATGCATAACCCATAAAGCTATACCAATTCTACGAGAAAGTACAAAAATACGTGAAGGTTGAAGAAATAAAAATCATGAATCAGCGAATGAAAAATTGAGACTGAGAGCAAAAAAGTAGTAGAGGCTAGAAATCCAATTGACCAATCAGTCGCTTAGGACCCTGACCCCTCAACGAGGCACAAACCGGCAGGTTCCCAAATAGTCCTAACAGAAAGCGAATGTGGCCCCCTTCACATACCAATATGAGTCCTACGCTCCTCTAACCTCCTCTAGATCATAAATTCTCAACACCATAATGAGAGAAGGTCTCATCGAATACTTACTTCTAATGAAAGGAGATCATAGCAAGCGCGATCCTAAAATATGCTGTAATTTTAACAATGATATTGGCCATGTAACAGAAGATTGCCTCAACTTGAAAAATGCCATCTAGTCTCGAGTAAAAAAAGGTGCAATAAGATAGTTTGTTAAAATAACGTAGAACAACAAAGATCGAAGATGTTTGCTGAACAAGCAGCAGGAGACCACCTTTAATAAACGATCCGTTATTGGCATCATAAATGTGATCATCAGTCCTACCGAAACATAGGCCACGAGCAAATCAAAGTGCAAGTCCCACCTCTCAAGTTTCATGGTAGTTGATGTGGCTCTCAAACACATCAAGCAACCCAATTGGGTTGTCAGCTTCAACGACTCTGACTCCCAGCTCTTATTAGACCATGAAAATAACTCGATCATCATTTCTGCCACCATAGGCAACTACCAAGTTAATCAGATCCTCATAGACAATGATAGTGCAGTCGAAGTTTTACAATGAGACGCTCTCTTCCGAATGGGTTTTAACGCCAATGACTTAATGCCATCCTCTTCGATCTACGGATTCACCAATCAACCAATCCCAGTCAAAGGGATAATCGCCTTAGTCATAACAATAGGCGACTGTGACCACATGGTCACCATTATGGTCGATTTCCTAGTTATCGATCAACCCTCTACTAACCTTTCATGAAGAAAACCAAAATGGTCATCGCCGTTTACTACTTGATCGCTAAATTTCTCACACCAACAGGAATCAGATATATGAGGTCTAACCAATAAATTGCCCTTCAGTGTCACCTACTATTAATTGAATTGGCCATACGATAGACGACTATCGCTAACGATAGGGAAGCTCAACTGGCAGTCCATACCATCATGCCTACCTAACCACAGGCAGTCACCCTCGAAAGCCTTGATGCTAGGAGGGACTTTCGCGACCATAAGCTTTAACTAGCTGAGGATACAAAAAAAACTGGCTCTTTATGACTCAGACCCTGAGTTAACCACCAACATCGGCTCTTCCTTTAGTCCACCAAAAAAGAATCTTTTTGCAAAGTTCCTCAGGAATAATGTAGATTTTTACCTGGTCTGCAGCTGACATCCCCAAGATAGACATAACTATTATCATGCGCTCATTACATGTGGACCCTCAGCCACACTTGTTAAAAAAAGAAGCTAAAATTTACTCCGAAATAACTGACAGCAATACACGAAGAAGTTAACAAACTGTTAATAGCCAAATACATCCGTGAGGTCAACTATCCCGATTGGCTAGCCAACGTGGTTATGGTCAAAAAGGCATTTGGAAAGTGGCGAATGTTCATTGACCTCAATAAAGTTTACCTAAAAGACAGCTACCTCTCTCAACCATCGATCGACTTATCGATGCCTCTGCAGGTCATAAGCTCTTAAGCTTTATGGACGCTTTCTCAAGATACAACTAAGTCAAGATGGAACCTCAAGACCAAGTCAAGATGGACGCTCAAGACCAAGACAAATCGATATTCATCACCATGGACAGTACTTTCTGTTATCAAGTAATGCCCTTCAGCTAAAAGAATGCTGAACGTTGGAGCCATATATCAGCGCCTGGTCAATAAACTCTTTAAACATCAAATCTGGCGTTCAATGGAAATCTATATTGATGATATGCTCGTCAAAAGTCCTTTCCTCCACTAGCACCTTGGCGACCTCACGGAGACCTTCCACATGCTCCGTAAGTACAACATGAAACTTAATCCGCTTAAATGTGTGTTTGGTGTTTTTGTAGGAAAATTCTTGGATTCATAATCTCCTCCAGAAGGATCGAAGCAAACCTCAAAAATATCAACACAATACTCCAGATGAGTTCCCCAAAATCCAGTAAAAAAGTGAAACATTTGACAAGGCGAGTAGCAGTACTCAATCTTTTCATCTCCAAGTTAGCTGACAGATGCCTGCCTTTCTTCAAACTGCTTAGAAGGGCGACTAGATACAAATGGACTGGCGAATGCCAACCGTTATTCAACAAACTTAAAGAGTACTTGAGCACTCCTCCTCTGCTTGCCAGTCCCAAACACGACGAGTAGCTCTATGTATACCTTGCTGCCTCAGACAAAACTATTATCGTTGTCTTAGTACGAGAAGAAGCCAAGCAGTAGTATCCTATCTATTAAAATAGCAGGGCACTCCAAGCCGGCGAGCTTTGTTATAAAAAATTGGAGAAACTGGTCTTCTCCTTTATTGTAGCCGTTTAAAAATTAAGGCCGTACTTCCTCGCGCACCCAATCACCGTCTTAACAAACCATCCCTTCAAAGATGTCCTCTTCAATTAAAAAAGCAACCCAAGCACAGGCTCTAGCAGATTTTATCGCTAAATGTTTTTTTCCAAATGTCCAAATAGCCACCACCAAATAGCACTCCAACTTGTAACGATCTTTCAAACAACGTCCATAAACACTCTTTTCGATCACCAAAATGAAAAATGGACCATTTTTATAGATGACTCCTCAGGGAAAGCAAAAGATGGTGCAAGAGTCTTGTTGGTTGATCCCCACCGTCAAGAATGGCAATACAATCTCTCTTTTCAGTTTGCAACCTCTAACAGTGTGGTTAAATACGAAGCTTAATCATTGGAATAGAGCTAGCTAAAACCCTTGGTGCCAACCACCTCATCACCCACACAGATTCTCAACTGGTGGCCAACCAAGTCAACAGGTTGTATAACGTAAAAAATGAGTAACTTGCTAAATACCGTAACATGATCGTCACTCTAGGCCAAAGATTCGCTCATGTCACAGTTAAACATATACCTAGAATTAAGTGCATTCCAAAGCCCAGCTATGGTAGATGCGTGCACCAAATCACCACCGACACTGAAAAAAATTAGATGACTCCATTTTTCTTTTTTTTCAAAGATAATTAAACCCTATCCGATGACCTGGAATGAAGACAGTTAGAAGAGCGATTGGTCAAGTACACGATTATTAATAACACCCTGTACAAAAAATCCTTCACTTTTTCACTGCTTAGATGCCTCGGTCTCTCAGAAGTCAGCTATGTCTCAAGAGAAATACACAAAGGCATTTACGGTAACCACCTACGCAGAAGGGCTCTAGCACTCAAGGTACTAAGACAAGGATTCTTCTAGCCTACAATGGGGAAGGATGCAATGACACTAGTTAAAAAATGTGACAAATGCTAGCGATTCATCCCAATTCCTCGTCAACTAACAGAGGCGCTCAAGCAAATTTTCAGCCATTGGCCATTCTTTGTTTGGGGAATAGACATTCTGGACTCGTTCCCTCGGGTGACCAGCATAAATTTTTACTTACTGCATGCAATTATTTTACAAATTAGGTAGAAGCCGAACCAGTCACTACCATTATTGCCCGAGTTATGGAAAGTTTTATTTGGTGTTACATCCTTTACCAGCTCAAGATACCCAATGTTATAATACCCAACTGTCAGTTGACTAATTGCATGATTTTTGTTCAAAGTTTTGCATCAAGCTTGTCCACATTTCTGTTGCCCACCCCTAATCAAACTGACAAGTAGAATCCATGAACAAAAATACCTTGTAGCCATTAAAGAAAAAACTAGATGACGTAAAAGGCTTATGGGCAGAAGAAACAGCTTGGCTATTTTGGGCAATCTGAACTACAGAAACACAAGCAACAATAGCCACTCTTCAGCCTCGTATATGGTACAGAAGTTGTTATACCCATCGAAATGAGAGTGTAAAGCTTACGCACTGCTAACCCTAGTGAAGAACTCAATTTCGAACACTTAAGGGCCAACCTTGATATACTAGAACAAGCTAGAGGAGATGCCGCCATCAAAATGGTGATCCTGCTGCAGCAAGTGTCTAGATATTACAATCATCGAGTTCATAGTCGGTAATTCCAAGTTGGTGACTTCATTCTTTGAAATTATGAAGCCAGTCGACCAGCCGAGGAACGAAAAAAATTATCCCCAAACTGGAAAAGACCTTATCAGATTAATAAAATTCTTGGTTTTGGAGCGTACAAGTTAGCAGACCTAAGCAGACAAATCATCCCCAATACATGAAACGCTGTTCACTTAAAGAAATACTACTTGTAAGTATCTTCTTCTTCAAAGCACTTATCACATTTTGATCGCCAAAACAAACCTCGTTTCTGCTTAATAAGCACATCAAACTCATGACACCTAATTGCCTCAACAGCCTCTAAAGCATAAAAATGAAACTAAGTCATACTACTCACAACACGAGTGAACACAAATGACTCCAAGGAATGAGACAATACATCATTCAAAACCTTAATCATTTTTTCTCGCGACACCCAGTCACCCGAACAGCCTCCAAGGTCATTTACTACCATAAAACATAGCGATTGATGCAAATGGCTCTCTATAAACCCATAATTATTCCAAAACCTTACTCAAAAGCTAAAAAACATTAAACCAATTGATTTGGCTAACCACAGATAAGTAATAAAAAATTTGATTTGGCGATCAATTATCAAAACAAGACACAAATAACAAATACTTGCAAAAAATATTTTTTCTTTTATTTCAAAAAAGCTATAAAAGATAGTCTTAAGGCTTGTTACAACATAAGTCATCCTTAGTTGACGAAACAGTCTGAATGCCAGCCTCATCACCAGACTTGCCATGGTCAGACTTTTCTAGCGTAAGAGTCTATAACGTTGTATCCCTTGATCGCTCTTTATCCACTTCTTGTTGGCTAAGGAATAGCACATTAAAACCTTAACCATCGGAGAGAGCCTGCAGAGCATAAACTCTGACCTCTTTCTAACCTTGTTTATGTTGCAAAGCTATATTTAACCTTTCGCAAGAGAAGCATTAACAATAATAAAACTCCAGAGCTTAATCTTCTCATCTGATAGTGATGATCACTTACGAACTAAAAATTTCAAGAGCTTGATTGCTTAAGGATAGTCATAAGATAATTTCGCAAGCCAATCTAATTGCCAAGGCAACCTTATATGAGTAACTTATAGTTGCACGACTTAGCATATGCTAATGGCGATAATAATTCAATTAATTGAAACCTTGCAGCAATCAGAAATACGACACTTTATAACACCTTACTTCAATGGAATGCAATTGTTATATATTTACTCACTTGGGCCAAAGATAATGAATAAGTCTAATCATCAAATAGATATGACTTAAAGGTTAAAAAAAGGAACAATTCAATCGTTACCGCTACACATGATCCAAAATATAAAATGTATAAATTAAGAGCATAAAGCCTCAAGTCACATTCACAAACATTTGACTACTTCTGTTATTCTTTGTCTTTTCCTCAGTTGAATTCTCATCGAAATATTTCTAGACAATTCCTAACTTTTGACACCCTTTGGTCATGGCTATGCTTGACAGGTCTTTCTGACTCATTTCTCTACTACTTCTCCAAGTCTCCATCACACAACTCCTAAAATACATCGACAAATTCTTTGGTAAAAGTTTTTAGGATTTTTTTCTTTATATTTTCCCCTTAATTTATTGCTATTTTTGTTGCTGTTCAATTTTTATAATTTAAAAAAAAAAGTTTTGAGCATGGACTTCAGTGTGGGATATATTTTTTGATTAGTACCAATCAATCAAAGTTTAGTTTTATTTTTGAAAAAGCAAAATTAAATTTTTATTTTTTATTTTTTAATTATCGATGATAAATATTCTGTCATCGAGTCTGAATGAAACAAAATGGTCATACAATAAAATAAACAGCATATATCAAACATAATAGCTTGTACGAAACACTTGCTTTTAATCCTAAATTCTAAATCCTATTCAGTTTAGCGACAACTCCAAAGTAAAGGATGTTCATATTCCCAATCCCTGGATAATGCATTCTTATTTCCATGTGGTGTTTTAATTCTTTATATAAAGAAAAAGTTTCGAATGATTCTGTATATCTCCAGAAAGCCATATCTGAAAACATACCCCAATTTCTGAAACAAACAATTATAAATTATGAAGATAACTTTGGTTTTCCAAAGAGAATGTATCATGCTATTCTTTATTATACTTGCTGTTTGAATCCCACACATTATGTTTAGCAGCCTATGCCAGGCCTCTTTATACGAGATGCATGAGCAATGGATGGTGGAATATGGACGAGTCTATAAGAATGATGCAAAGAAGGAAATATGGTTCAAAATAAGCAATGTGGAGTTTATAGAGTCATTTAATGTTGGTGGGAACTGAGCTTACAATCTAAGCATCAATGATTTGGCAGATCAAGCCAATGAAGAGTTTAGGGATTATAGGAATGAATATATGAAGCCTTAAAGACTAACATCAAGAAAAAAGACAGTGTTTAGGTATGACGATATTTCCAGTTTGCCCTCCAACATAGACTGGAGGAAAAAAAAGAGCAACTAAGCATAATGCAAAAGCAATGTGTAACTATTCGAGCGTACACCTATTGATGCGAAACTCTAACGCTAAAAAACCCAAAACCCTTTAAACATAAACTTTGACAAGAACATGAACAAGGTGAAATTCCTAACCCTAATAAACCCCCAATCAAGTATATGAATGGAAATGCATATGATAAGGTAGATTTGAAAACAAGAATAAAATTCTCCATAAGTAATTACCTCGATAAGAATTATATTCTTAATGTAATGGAAGAAGAGAAGCAATCCTCCTTAAGATGAGTAAAAACTCAATATTTTTCATTTAACCAAAATTGCCATCCAATGTTTATTATGAGGGATTTATACCCTTGGAAAAGGAAAAAAACAAAGAAACCTAAAGATAAAAGGTCTTTAAACATGGGCCTCCCACCAAAATAACTAAAGTCCAAACCTCTAAATCTAACATATCTAAAATACAGCCCATTAAGCCTAAAGGTTTAAATTAAATGAACTAAAAGCTAATAAAAGCCCATCTCATCGAAACAAGCCTATAATGAATTAAAAAGAAGCTCACATGCAAAATACAAGTAGTGAGCTGCCCAAAGTTATTCTTCGAACCTAAAATAATTAATTAAACAAGAATTAGAGTCTTCTTATAAATTTTGCCCCATTTGATTAGATATGATGCCATTGATCCTCATTATTTCTTGACATTCCATGCCATCTACAATTCTGCCTATGTAGGATTGAAGTGCTTCTGTGAACTTCTTAACTCTTGATCTTGTTACTGGTCTATTTGGCATTGCTAGCTCATCTTTGGTTCCATTCCTCTTACAATGTACCATGGTTGTGCTCACATCATCCCCTCCCTCGTCCAAAAGATTCGTTTTCGAATCTAAATCAAAGTCAAAAGTAGATAAGTCAGAAACATTAAAAGTAGCACTAATATTATACTCACCTGGCAAGTCGATCTTGTACGCATTGTCATTGATGTGTTCCAACACTTGAATGGTCCATCACCCCTTGCATCAAGTTTTGACTTTTTTGTTGTGGAAACCTCTCTTTTTGCATATGAACCCAAACCCAATCACCTAGTTCAAAGATAAATTACTTCCTACCTTTATTTGCCTTTTATGCATACATGCAATTCTTTTTCTTAATTTGTTATTGTGCTTTCTCATGTATTGTTTTAACTAAATCAGCCTTCTTCTTACCATCTAAACTAGCAATTTCATTCAAAGGTAAAGGCATCAAGTCTAACACAGTTAATGGATTAAAACCATACATAATTTCAAATAGAGAATAACCTGTAGAAGAATGTATAAAATGATTATATGCAAACTCAATGAATGGCAAACAATCTTCCCAAGTTTTCAATTTTTTTTCTAAAAATTGCACGTAACGTGGTTCCTAAAGTCCTATTAACTACCTCAGTTTGCCCATCAATTTATGGGTGACATGTAGTAGAGAATAAAAGTTTAGTACCTAGCTTTCCCTATAAAACTCTCCAAAAATGACTTAGAAACTTAACAACCCTATCTGAAACAATGGTTTTTGGCACACCATGAAGTCGAACCACTTTTCTAAAAAAAAGATCAGCAATGTTTATTGTATCATCTGTTTTAAGGCAAGCAATGAAATGAACCATTTTACTAAATCTGTCCACAACAACAAATATGCTATCCCTACCTTTCCTAGTCCTTGGTAAACCCAATGCAAAATCTATAGATATATAGGTCCAAGGCTTATTGGTAAAGGTAAATGTGTATACAGACTATGAGGCATAGACCTAGGCTTGGGTCGTTTACATGCAATGCACTTGGCACAAACCCTTTCCACATCTTTTCTCATAGTGGACCAATAAAAATGTTCACTAAGCATATATAACGTCTTTTACACACCAAAATGCCCCATTAACCCTTTACTATATGATTCTCTAACAAACAACTCCCTAATAGAACATGCAGGAATGCAAAGTTGTTTGCCCCTAAAAAGATATCCCTCATGTCTATAGAACTTATCAAATGTAGCATGTTCACAAGCTTGATATACATTAGCAAAATCAGCATCATCAATATGCAACTCTTTCAAATGCTCAAATCCAAGTAACTTAGAAGTAAGCATAGAAATCAAAGTGTATATCTTGATAATGCATCAGCCACAACATTTTTCTTACCTTGCTTGTATTTTATCACATACAAAAATGTTTCAAGATACTCTACCCAACTTGTATGCCTTTCGCTCAATTTCCTTGTCCTCTTAAGTACTTGAGAGATTGATGGTCACAATGTATCACAAACTCTTTAGGTAGCAGGTAATGTTCCCACACTTCAAGAACTCTCACTAGGGCATAAAGCTCCATATCATAAGTGGAGTAATTCAAAACTGATTCGCTCAACTTCTGACCAAAATATGTTATGAGATGATTCTCCTGCATCAAAACAGCCCCTATACCAATCCCAAAAGCATCACATTCAATTTCAAAAGTCTTGGAAAAATCAGGCAAACGCAAAACAGGTGTAGTACATAACTTTTCCTTTAAGGTAGTAAATGCATTTTCCTATTCTTTCTCCCATTTAAGACCAACATTCTTCTTAATGATTTTATTCAATAGGGCAACAATAGTAGAGAAATCTCTAACAAATCACCTATAAAAACTTGCTAAACCATGGAAACTCCTAACCTTACTAGCTAACTAAGGTGTTGGCCATTCTTAAATAGCTTTCACCTTTTCAGAGTCAACTTTAACTCCCTTAGAACTTACCATAAAACCTAAAAAGACAACTTTATCCATGCAAAATGAACATTTCTTAAGTTTTGCATACAACTGCTCTTTCCTAAGCACATCCATGTTCATATAAATTCTTACTGTAAATCAATATGTCATCAAAGTAAACAACCATAAATTTTTTAAGGAACTCACACAAAACATGATTCATTAAACGCATAAAAGTACTAGGTGAATTAGATAAGCTAAAAGGCATAACCAACCAATCATACAATCCGTATTTGGTCTTAAATGCAGTTTTTCATTCATCACCTTCTTTCATCCTAATTTGATGATAGCCACTTTTTAAATCAATGTTGGTGAATATGCAGGCACCATGTAACTCATCTAGCATATCATTTAACCTAAGAATAAGATAGCGATACTTTACAGTGATCTTGTTGACCGTTCTACAATCTACACACATCCTCTAAGTTTCATCTTTCTTTGGCACTAAAAGAACTGGCACAGCACAATGACTTATGCTCTCCCTTATATATCCCTTTTTAAGCAATTCATCCACTTGCCTTTGCAGTTCCTTTGTCTTCTCTAGATTGCTTTGGTAAGCTGGATGATTATAATTTAAGCTCATGTTCAAAGTCAATTTAGTGCTCAATCCCTCTAAAATGTGGTAACTCATAGGGTACCTCTTTAGGAAAACATCACATAATCTTGCAACAAAGTTACAAACACACCAGGCAAATTTGGGTCAAGTTCAGTGTTAATAAACAATGTTTCCTTAAACCGAATCAATATTAAAGCTCTCTTGCCTAAGCATGCATTCTTTAACTCTCTCTCTTTTGCATAAAAATATGGTTGTGTCTTAACCTTTTCACTCCTCTCAATTTCTTTTTGCTCACTTTTCACATTCTTTTCACTCACTAACTTTTTTTCTCCTGTATATCCCATTCTTTTTCTCACTTGTGTAGTCACTCACCATTGGGCCTTTAATTTTATTCTTTTCACTCATGGCGCTTTTTTCTCTCTTCTTTCTTTTTCTCCTTAATACCTGAATCCCCACTTGATGACTGTTGAATTTTCAATTGTTTAAGGTGTGCTTCGTTAGGTGATAAAAGAGTAAGGGTAATTTTTTGCCCATTATGCATAAAAGAATACCTATTCATGTACTCATCATGCATAACATGCCTATCGAATTGCCATGGCCTACCTAACAATATATGACTAGCTTGCATAGGCACAACATCACACACAACTTCATCAGCATATCTACCAATAGAGAACGAAATAACTACTTGCTTAGTAACTTTGACTTCACCACTATCATTCAACTATTGTAGTCTATATGGGTTAGGGTGTTTATCATATTTCAACCTCAACTTCTCTACTAAAGTAGTAGTAGTTACATTAATGCAACTACCCTCATCTATGATCATGCTACAAACTTTCCCACCTACCAAGCATCTAGTGTGAAATAGGTTCCCCCTTTGTTTTAGACTATCTTCCTTCACATTCAAGTTCAATGCACACCTAACAACTAAAGATTCACCCTTAACAGCATATTCAACACTCTCATTAATATCAGAACAATCTTCTAAAGATGGCATACTCAAATCATTACCACAGACTTATTACCTCTATCAGACTCAAAAACAATATCATCACCCTTAATAAACATAATCTTTCTATTAGGACAACCAGATGCATAATGACCACGCCCTTGACATTTAAAGCACTTAATATCCCTGTGTTTAGAAGGTTTAAAAGATAGATTAGTAGTACCTTTTTGAATTGAAGTACTCTTCTCTTTACTTTTTTTTTTTGTTTTGTTGCCTTTCTTCTTGAAATCTGAATAGTGCTTTCTCTTTTATTTTCATTTTTTGCTCTATTTTAAACTCTATTTATTGTTGGAATTTGAGAAAGACTTGGCTACTCTCCTTTGTTTTTGTTACTTTTTGACCTTCATGGCAATGGTCACTAGGTCCTCCATCTCTACATAATGTTGTAACTTAACCACATCAGCAATTTCCCTATTCAAACCACCCATGAACAGAGCAATTGTCACCTCTTCCTCCTCTTCTATGTTAGCTTTAATCAATAACATCTCCATCTCCTTGTGATAATCTTTTAATGAGCTAGATCTTTGTGTGAGTCTATGTAATTATTGATGCAACTCTCTATTGTAATACGATGACACAAACCTCTTCTTCATCACTCTTTTCATCTCTTCCCAAGTGGATATAGATGGTTTCCTATTCCTCCTCCTATTAATTGTCAATTCATCCCACCAAATTAGTGCATAATCAAACAATTCCATTGCTGCCAATCTTATTTTCTTATCTTCAAAATAGTTGTGACAAGCAAAAATCATGTCCACTTTTTTCCCACTTTAAATACATTTCAGCATCATTTCTACCTTTGAAGGGGGAATTTTCATCTTAATGGCATTAATGTTGCTATCTTTTCTCTACTCTTCCTCCCTTCCTTTCTCTACCCCTTACCGATTGCACTATCTTCATACTCATCATAAATTCTTCCCAGCTCCTCCTCCCTACTCCTATGACTGTCAATCGATCTACTTCGGTTTTGGATTCTACTAGCTTCATTAATTATTTCTTCCATCCCATCCATCCTAGTAGACAACTTTTTGAACTCACTCGTGAATGCCTTATGCATCAATTTCAGATCAGGCACAGTTTTATCTTCCCCCTCATGCAATGTTTTCTTCCATCTCTACTTTGGGCCATTCTTAAAAACACAAGCTGCAAGAAAATGGTTAGCAATAAAAAGAGCCTCATAATTCACCCCCTTATGTGTTTCACTCAAAAGATGGCACTCCACTCTTATTTCATCAAAATTGGCTTTTACCTTCTTTTATGCTTTCACACTCAAGCTTGCTGCCCTCAGTTGCACTTCAGAATTTAATTTCCAATCAAGGTAATTCATAAATAGCAAAGTAAAACTAGGAATGCAATGAAACCACCTAAGAAATAAGATAGACACAAAACTAGAAGCAAGAATACCAAAATGAAGAAAGACGATTAATTCCTCTTTTTTTTTTTTTTACTCTAGCAACTCATTTATTTTTTATTATTTTTTTTAACTTTTATATAATAGTTAGGGTAGCAAATAACTCAAAGAACAAATATGAGAAAAGAAAAGATAAGCAAAACTCAAGAATAAGATGAACCCAACAAGATAAATAAGAATTTATCCTAATCCAAGCTCTTATACCAAATGATGCGAAACCCCAAGGTTAAAGAACCCGAAACCCCTTAAACATACACTTTGACAAGAACATGAACAAAAAAATTCCTAACCCAAATGAACCCCCAATCAATTATATAAATGGAAACGCATATGATAAGGTTGATTTAAAAACAAGAATAGAATTCACCACAAGTAATTACGTTGATAAGAATTATATTCTTGATGCAATAGAAGAAGACTAGAAATACTCCCTAAGATGAGTAAAATCTCAATATTTTTTATTGAACCAAAATTGATAGATAATGTTTATTATGAGGTATTTATACCCTTTGAAAAGGAAAAAGAACAAAAAACCCTAAAGGTAAAAGGCTTTTAAACATGGGCCTCCCACCAAAATAATTAAAGTGCAAGCCTAACATATCTAAAATACAGCCTATTAAACCTAAAGGTTTAAATTAAATGAGTTGAAAGCTAATAAAAGCCCAGCTCACCAAAACAAGCCCATAATGAATTAAAAAGAAGCCCACATGCAAAATACAAGTAGTGGGCTGCCCAAAGCTATT
>JBBYHO010539415.1:4800-15238 GCA_038382025.1 Adansonia gregorii
GACAAAAATGATGATAGGATTTCCTAGCATTACTTCGAAAGATAGAACTTTGTAAGAACTCTGTTTTATGTTTAAAGCTAAGAATGAACTCTTAGGGTCATAACCAATCTTGCTTTGGACCCCGATCTTAACCTCCTCCCACTAAGTGGTCAAGGACCTCCTGTACCTCCAAAGAAGAGACAACCTTAACATTTAAAGCCTTCAAAAATCTAGAACAAGATTGACAAACCTTAGGCAAAAGGCCACCTTACCAAAGATAAAGAAAGCCCAAAACCAGCCACTGGATTAGGCCTTTAAAGTCATTACCCTTGCATCAAATAAGTAGGCATTTACATCTCCATGCATTATGTAGTATTTAAAAATCTTATAGGTATCAGTCTTGTACGCAAAAGTCAAATTTATAGGGAACCTAAGGTACCATTTTTGAATTTTGAAAAACCTCAAAAGGCTACAAGTAAATACCTTTAACTTTATGTGTTCATTGAAAATAACCGAAAAAGGATATCTAAACTCATTTCCTTCTAGTTGTCAAAGAGTGGGGCACTTACCAAAGCCTACATAAGCTAGTGGTAACTATCTACCCAGTCCTCAAAAAGTAGGATGTTTCCCTACCTTAAAGCCCATATAAGCTGGTGGCAACTACCTACCTCTGTCCTCAAAGGGCAAGACGCTACCCTACCTAAAAGCCTACAAAAGCTAGTGGCAATTACCCGCTTTGGTTTTCAAAGAGTAGGACGCTTATTAAAGCCCACATAAGCTGGTGGTACCTATTTACCTTATCTTACAATAAGGTAGACATTTCTCTTCACTTACCTCAAAGCCCACACAAGCTAATGGCACTTGTCTACCTTAGTCCATGAAAAGTTAGACGTTTTTCTTTACCTACCTTAAAACCCAAACAAGCTGATGGCACTAGTTTGCAAAAAAATGAAAAACAACCTAGTAAGGAGGTCAAACCCTGCAAAACTCATCAAAACCTTTTTTCTGTAAGTTATTTAACCCATCTCAACATAATACTAAATAACTCTCCACTTTTGAGGAGGTATACAAAGTGATAATCCCAATTGAACAAAATAGTGTTTATTTGTCCTGACCCTATTCCTAATAGTTAGCAACAACTAAAGAGGGGTAGTTGTAGATACCTCATTTTATCTGGATCAATTTTTGGCATCCTAGGAGTTAAGTAAAAGATGATAAAATCAAAAATTAAAAATAAAAGATGAGGGGTTATAGATACCTTATTTTGTCCATACATGGTTTTCATATATTGATACAATCCTCTAACAATCCAAACATTTAAAATGCCCCTATTTGTATCGATACAACACGTAGATGTATCGATACATGAGCCTCTGTATCGATACAGGATCTCGTGTATCGATACTAGGCCATGCCAAGACCAAAACATGCATTTGGTCAAGAAATATATCGAAACATATCAACATGTATCGACACAGTGGTTTATAGTATCGATACAATGGTTCCTAGTATCGATACAATGATCATTCTATCTATACAATGTTCATTTTATCAATACCATTAAGGTTTTTGGATCAAATGTATCGATACATTATGCAATGTATTGATACATGCAGGCCATTTTTTACAGTCCGTGCATTTTTGACACATCCACCATTGATCCAAAACTCGATTTTAACTCGTTTCTTTACACTAAGAAAGATCAAAACCCATATCAAATTATGAATTTGGACTTTTGAATTAATCAAAACATTTTTTTAAGTCTAAATTAGATCAAAGGGGTCAATGTCACATGATCACCCTACTCCTCCTTAGTTATTGACCAATATCACCATCAGCCACCCTATTTGCTGGAAAATCATTTTAGCATTTAAACCAGCCACCCTATGCCCATCACATTGGTAGCAAAAGCCCCATATAGCCACTCTATAGCCACCATTCTAACATCACTTTGTCCCCTTTGAGAAATGGCCAAAAACACTTCTAAATTGGCTCTAAAATGCTGGTATAAATGGACCACTTATATCTCAGCTGAAAAAGGCTAGATTCCAGCTCATTTTTTAACTTCTTAAACACATTCCTACACCAAAAAAAAACTAGAATCCCATAGCTCTTCACCTATTACCCAAAAATAGCCCTAAAACACTTATTCCTAACCACTGCACATTGTAAAAATCACCTTCATCTATACGAGAACCAAAACCTCATTATTTCACTCTTTTTCTTGCTTATTAACAATAAAGAAGAGAGAAAAATTCAAGCCATCTCTTATGCTTTAACTATTTGGCTAAAAAGTGAAGTTTTGTTGGTATAACTTCTTACCTTATCACTTTTATCTTTTGTTTTTCAGCACCTTCATCATTTTAGTAAGCTCTCCATGTTTCCATCACCCTCTAAGGATTATCATGCATTATTGTGGCTTTTGGTTGTGGCAGTTTAGGATTTGGATGCCTTAATGCCCCTTTGATGAGCAAAATGCTTTATTTCATCCTCATTAGTTTGATATCTCTAGCTCATGCATTTTATGCCATATCCATGCATCTTGTTATCCTTACTCCATGTATGAATCATTAGCCTATCACATTTCAAGCACATTTATACATTAGCTTGCATGAATCATTGTCATTTTCGGCATCTTGTCACAATGCATAGCACTTTCTTTTTCTAAACCATTAGTAAAGTTAGCATCCCCATTCATGTTATGTTCCATTCCCTTGTATGTTTGTTGTCTTCTCCTTGTCAAAATTCATATTTGATGGTTGTCAAAATTGATTTTCAAAACCCCTCAAGCTGTTCATGTTAACCTCAACCAATGAGGATTAGCACAGACTTAGCATTTTCCTTAAAGTTAACAACATATCTTAGGGAAAATTAAGTTTTCTATATCTAGAATCTTGGTTAAAGGAGTTTAAATCTTCTGATTTTCCAACAAAAATGGCCTTCCACTCACTCCTAAAATGTCCTTGCCATGTTTCGAGTCAAAACCTTGAGTGGTATGATTAATAGGCTGTTTAATTATCCCAAACTACTCCGAGGCTGTGCAAATGAGTTCGTGATGCTCATTCAACTATTTCCCTTCAGTCATGAATGTTTGAATGTCAATGACCCGAGTTTGGACCCGTAGACATAAAAAAATGAGAGATATCCCCTGCTTTACTTCATCCCCTGCTAGTAGCACGACTGTTACAAATTTAAAAATTAGTCTAAAGTCCCAAATGATTCTCAATGAATTTTATAATATTTTTCTTTAAAAGTGTGTCAAAATAACTTTAAAATGAGGTTTTGTTCATCCCCAGATCAGTCTACATGAGAGATTTATGATTTTTCAAATCCAAATGGTCTAGAACCTCTAGAATCCAAACATATATTCTGGTTGGGTCATTCAGACCCAATAAATGATTTTTCCAAATTTTTCAAACATTTTTCCTAAAAGATTCATAAAATTCCCTTTTCTAAAAGGTATTGCTTCCAATTTTTCAATACCAAATGAGCTCAGAATGATTTTTCAAATTTTAACATGCCTTGATTCTCGTATACTTTGCTAGCAGCAAAATTGATCCAACTTTGAAAATTTATTCCCCTAAAAAATGACTTTTTAGGATATAAGGAATATTTTTAGATTAACCTTTGTCGACTCTGCTTTCTAGTGGTATCTTGTCAACCCTCTAAATCCTTGAAAGTAATTTAGAATAAATTCGAGAAGCCAGATAGCGTGATGCTTTTTCTATTTTTGGTTATGGTCAAAATTGAGTTATTTTCCTGAATTTCATCTCGAGATATTCGAAAGTCTTCGTATCACCTTGATCAAACTCGAGAACATGCTTTGACCTCCATGTGGCTCGTATCAAGGCACAAACATATTTTACATCTTTACGATCCTCATTCATAATAATTTTATTTGCCAAAAGTTTTTGAAAGGCTCACATATTCCCTAAATCACAAGGTTTTGCTAACTTAAGTTTTCCAATTTTACTTCTCTAAAGAGTGTCAAACGTGTCACTTTTAGGGATACTTTAACCCCGACCATCCAAGGGGATACTCCAACCTAATTTTTCAAAATTATCGAGATTGAAAAAAACTTTCCTTTGTCAAAATGATTTGTCATCCACGGGGATACTCCAACCCTAACCTTCCGAGGGGATACTCCAACCCTACTTTTCAAAATTGTCAAGATTTAAAAATCCTCTTTTTCCAAAATTATTTGTCATCCACGAGAATACTCCAACCCCACCTTTTCGAAGGGATACTCCAGCCCTATCTTCCAACTATAATTATTTTTTTCTCTTTTTTAAACTTCTATGAATCTGTCAAACAAACCTTGTTTAACAAAGAAACCCAGATGCATCTAAAAAATTATCAATTTGATTATTCCTAGATAATCGATGCTGATAGCGAGATAAATTCCAATATTTCACCCATTTTCTTGATCATTACATTGAATGATCCATGCTATGTGACTTCATTTTTGTCTTACTAACATGATTTCTTTGTGATGATTACTTGCATTCATGTTTTCAAAATGTTTCAAATAAAATTAAAGGTAATGTTATGCGTAGGTATCTCTCTAGTGCCCAAAATGGAACATTCCATTTTTAAAGTAAAATCCAAAGGTCATTTTATTGAAAATCTCTATATTCCCCATCTCTTCGGGGCAATGAGATTAAATCTTTTTTTCATTAAAACCTGGATTTGTATTTCTATAAGATTCATGCATTAAAAAGGGTTATAACGAAATAATGATGAGTTACGATCGAAAGAATCGAAACCGAGATTAAACATAGCTAGAAAGGTACCAATTTTGGGTGTAGCGAAAAGGTTCCTACCTCATCGCGCGTAACTAACTCTCAAACCCAAACGACGAATCTTTGTATTACATAGACCATAGGATCGATGTTTTAAGTTTTGTAACTCAAAACAAAGGTTTCAATAGGCATTCGATCATGCCTAGCCCTAAATGGTCGGTAGCGACTCTAAGCTTTGGCCATTTCGTGATGGTCATCCAAGACCAATAAGATGAGCGATTCATCCTATGGTCCCCTTCACTGTATCATAAGTCGAGAATCCATACATTACCGTTCTCATCACATCGTGAAAGAAAAATCTTGGTCAAGAAGACATTTCCAAGTCAGGAAAATATTTTAAGTCGTGCACACCCATAGATCCAAAAGGATCCATCTTGGGTTACGTTGCAACAGGGATGACTGCCAGGCGTCGTGTCGTCAAGCACAATTAGGAGATACAGGGCCTAGCAAACAAATTTTTTTGAGAAGGTCTAAAATGCCTATGGGCTGTATTACAGAAAGTATAAAAATGAGGCATCAAAGGTCACTTTTCATAGTGCCACCAAGGTTATTCAAATGAATACACAAATCAATTTTCCATTTTTTGACCAAGTTGAGGTAAATCAGAATGCCATAAATACAAACAAGTTATATTGGGGCATAAATATTGATGCAAGGCTTTAAGGTGCGAAAACTTGAATTTTCACATGCAGTATCGATACAAGAAGGTTTGGTATCAATACCTAAGGTGTGGTATAGATGCACAAGCATGAGTATCGATACAAATCCACCAATACTGGCCTATAAGTCTTGAGACTAAAAACATTTTTTGCTTTTAGTATTGACACACAACTTATTGTACAGATGCTCAGGAGTAAAAACTACCTTGCATATCGATACAACATGTTTTATATCAATACACTAAGGTATTTTTACCTAGTTTGAACCATTTTTTAGCCTTTGAAAACCCAATTTAAACATGTTTTTTCACCAAAGAACTATCGTAAAACATTGCAAACCACAGCTATAGGTTCATTAACAAATTTTAACAAATTTTTAGAGTCTAAAAAATTAATGACAAAGGTCACCTTCATAAGATATATGGGTGTAAGAAGGTATGGTAGGCATATATCTAGCTACAGGCTTTCACAGCCTTTTTGCCTCCTTGCACAGCATGGCAGAACCAATAAGAAGAGAGTCAACTAAGCATGGCAATTGGAGATGTCCCCTGATGCAGAAGAAAAAAATTAAAAATGCCCTTTGCATTATCTTCTAAAAGGAGGGGCTGAAAAAAAAAGAAGAAAGAGAACAATACTAGCTATCTCAAAAAAAACTTTTAGCTATCAAAAAAAGCTCTTCAGCAATCCTAAAAAACTCTTCATCTATTCTCACAAAATTTTTAGCAACTCCAGCTCCAAAAAGTTTAGCAAAAAACATTGTTCCATTACTTTTCAACCTCAACCAGCCTCCACTCTTGTAGCTCCCTAAAACCACCACCAGAATACCTTAAAAAACTCAACCTTTCACATATTTCACCCATTAGCAGCCATATTACCAAAAAGCTCCTTTCTTTCACCCTTTTTTTGCTAAACAATAGCAAAATGAGGGAAGGGACTGAGCTTAAAGTTATTGCTTTAAAAAGAAAGAAGAGTTCAAGATTTTGCTAGTATATTTTTTTTACCTTGTTCCATATATTTTCTATTTGGATCATCCATTTCATTTTAGTAAGCCCTTCATGCTATCATGAACTTTCTCATACTCTCATGCATCTTTGTTGCCTTAGTTGTGGTAGTCTTAAGATCTTGATGGCCTTGTTGACACCATGATGTTATAGGATATATAAACTCACCATACTTCATTTTCATCATTACACAGCCTCTATTCATGCATCTTTTGCCACGTTTCTTCCATATTCACATATCTATTACATATTTAAGTGGTTAACTTGAAATGTCTTAGGTAAGTTCAAACATTTTCTTGTGTTTTAAGGAGTTTCATAAAATAAAAATGCTATCCTGACAACTCCAGCATCCACTCCTTTGCATAAACATCCTTATATCATCTGTATGCACCCTATTTGTCATCTTCTTACATCTATGTCATCCATTTCCACATCAAAATATCATCTTTGCTTGTTCGTATGTTTGATTCATGTTTATCTTTGTACATGTTGTATTTTGCTCATGATATCTCCATTAAGATGCTTATTTGTTTCTTGCAAACTAATTTTTGTATGTGCCGTATTTTGTTCATGATATCTCCGTTAAGATGCTTGCTTATTTCTCACAAACCGATTTTAAAAAAAAAATCCCTAAGTTAAGTTCATGTTGCCTTCAATAGATAAATAATAGCATGGGTTTAATGTTTTCATCAAATTAGTCTCCGAATCTTGGGGGAAAATCAACAATCACTACAAAAAAAGAGGTTTTAGTCATGAAAAATAGCGATGAAAAAATACTTATATCGATAAAAACATTTGTTGAATGTTCATTGCAAAATTTATTACAAGATACAGATGGTATTTTTTCGACAAGTGATTTTTCACAATAAATGGTCGCTAATATTGGAATAAAATAGTGCCCAAGTTTATGACAAATGATTCATTGTCAAATTTGTTGCTAAATTTGCAACGGATAGGTTTTGTCGCTAAATAACATGGCTACCTGAAAAACATAATGCACTAAATTTTTCAATGAAGAATTCATCACGAACTTTCATCGCTAAATAATGTTCATTGCAAAATTCGTTGCTGAATTATCAAAACAAAAATTTGTTGTTAATATTGTCACTAATTTGTGAGAAACAAACATTCATCACTAAATTAGCAATGAAATTAATTACATCTTTTGTCTTGATATTTGGTTATAGCATATTTGTTGCTAATTTTGTAGCAAAGCGGAGACGATGGATTTGTTCACTTCTAATATTATAGCAACTTTATGATAGACATGCATTCATTGCTAAATTTCTTTGTAAAAGTTTATCAATAGTTTTGCGTTACTAATATTGTCACAATTTTAATATGAATGAGTATTTATTGCAAAATTTCATCGCTAGTTCTCGCAATGTACCTCGAGGTGGATCATCGCAGATCTATGAGTGCGTACGACTTAAAATATTTTTTTGACTTGGAAATGTCTTCTTGATCGAGACTTTTCTTTGGTGATGTGATGAGGACAAGAATGTACGGATTCTAAACTGGTGGTACAGTGAAAGAGATCGTAAGATGAATCGCTCATCTTATTGGTCTCGGATGACCATCACAAAATGGCCAATGCTTGGAGTCGCCACCGATTATTTAGGGCTAGGCATGATCAGATGCCTATTGAAACCTATGTTTTGAGTTATAAAACTCAAAACATCGATCTCATGGTCTACGTAATGCAAAGATTCATCATTTGGGTTCAAAAGTTGGTTACACGTGATGAGGTGCAAACTTCTTCATGACGCCTGAAATCGATACCCTACTAGCTATGTCTTATCTCGATTTCGATTCTTTCGATCTTAACTTGTCACTACTTCAATATAACCCTCTTCGAATGCATGAATCTTATAGAAATGATCTAGGTTTTGATTATTTAATCTCATATATGCCCCACAGAAATGGGGAATATAGAGATATTCAATAAAAATGACCTCTAAATTTTACTTTGAAAATGGAATGTTTCATTTTGGACACTGGAGAGATACCCATGCGGAACATTACCTTTAATTTTATTTGGAAACATTTTAAAAACATGAATGCAAATAATTATCACAAAGAAATCATGTTAGTAAGATAATAAATGAAATAATGTAACATGGATCATTCAACACAATGATAAAGAAAAGGAATGTACTATTGGTATTTATCTCACTTTTGACATCGATTATCTAGGAATAACCGAATTGACGATTTTTGAGGTGTATCTAGATTTCTTGATTAAACGAGATTTGTTTGACATATTCATGAAAATCCAAGAAGGAGAAGAATTTAATTGTAATTGGAAGACAGGGTTGGAGTATCCCTTCAGAAAGATGGGGTTGGAGTATCCTCGTGGATGACAAATAATTTTGACAAAGGAAGAATTTTAAATCTTGACAATTTTAAGAAGCGTGGTTGGAGTATCCCCTCAAAAGGTTGGGGTTGGAGCATCCCCGTGGATGAGAAATCATTTTAACATAGTAAGATTTTCAAATCTTGATAATTTTAAAAAATGGGGTTGGAGTATCCCCTTGGAAGGATGGGGTTGGAATATCCACATGGAAGAAAACTTCATGATTTAGAAAATGGGTGAGCATTCAACGATTTTTGGTAAAAAGATTTATTGTGAATGAGGATGATAAAGATGTAAAATATGTTTATGCCTTGATACGAGCTTGTGAAAGGTTAAGGTATGTTCTTGAGTCTGATCGGGGTGACATGGAGACATTCGAATGCCTCGAGACAAAATTCGAGAAAACAACTCAATTTTGACTATGACCAAAAATAAGGGACAAAATCGTGCTATCCTGTTTCCTAAATTTATTCTAAATTGGTTTGAAGGGTTTAGAAGGTGGACAAGACACCGTTAGAAAGGTGAGTTGATGAGGATCATCCTAAAAATATTCCCACTATCTCCAAAAGTCACTTTCCGAGAGAACAAATTTTCAAATTTGGATTAATTTTGCTGCTAGCAGAGCATAAGATGAACAAGGTATGTCAAACTTTGAAAAATCATTTCGAACTTATTTGGTATCAGAAAATTACAAGTGATACCTTTCTGAAAAGGGAATTTCATGAATATTTTAAGAAAAATGTTTGAAAAATTTGGACAAATCATTTAGTGAGTCCGAAATGCCCAACTAGAATATATGTCTGGTCTCCAGAGGTTCTAGACAGTTTAGATTTGAAAAGTCATAACTTTCTTATCTGGACTGATCCGGAGATGAACAAGGCCTTATTTTAAAGGTATTTTGACAAACTTTCTGAGTAAAATATCATAAAATTCACTAAAAATCATTTGGGATTTTAAAATGATTTTTCAATTTGTAATAGTAATGCTACCAGCGAGGGACAAGGCAAAGTAAAGGATATTTCTCATTTTTTTTATGTCTCCAAGTCCAAACTTGAGTCATCGATGTTTGAATATCTATGACTGAAGGGAAACAGTGGCATGAGCATCATGAACTTATTTGCATAGCCCTGGAGTGGTTTGGGATGATGAAATAGCCCGTTGATCATACCACTCAAGGTTTTGACTTAAAAAAAGGCACAAACATTTGGAGAATGATTGTAAGACCATTTTTATTTCAAAATCAAAAGATTTGACCTTGTTTAACCAAGATTCCAAATCTGGAAATCTTAATTTTCTGTGAGATAGTTTGCTAGCTTTAAGGAAAATGCTAACTCTATGTTAATCCTCATTGGTTGAGGTTAACATGCTTGGCTTAGGTGGTTTCAAAAATCAATTTTTGATAGTCATCAAACATGCATTTTGACAAGGAACAGACAACAAACACACAAGGGGATGGCACATAACATGAATAGGAATGCTAATTTTACTAATGGCCTAGACAAAGAATGTGTTATGCACATTGACAAAAAAATGTTATGGATGCTGAAAATGGCAATGATTCATGCAAGTTAAGGTGTAAATGTGCTTGAAATGTGTTAGGCTGCTGATTCATGCATGGATTAATGATAACAAGATGCATGA
>JBBYHO010539498.1:0-15221 GCA_038382025.1 Adansonia gregorii
TAAACACAAGCTAATTAAGCTTAAGTTTTAGTTATATCAAAACTAAGATTAATTCAAAGCTAATATAGCTAACAAAGCCTTTGAGCTATCCTTTGATTGGGATTTGGATTAGGCATGGTGAAATGAAGGGGATATGGACTATCGGAAAAGTCGATCATCCAATTGGACCCAGATGGCCACTTTAAAATGGCCATAAATATGGAGTCACCATTGATCATTTTAGGCTAGGCAAGATCGAATGCCTATTAAAAACAATATTATGAGTTATGAAACTCAGAACACTAATTTCAAGGTCTACGAAGTCCAGATATTCATTGTTTGGGCTTAGAAGTTGGTTACGCGCAGGGAAGGACTGGCATGCCCATAATGCCTGAAAGTAGTGCCTACAACTATAGCTCACTTTGGTCTCGATTAAAATGGTTCTATTTGGTCTCTATTTAGATATAATCCTTTTTAATGTATGAAGTTTTAAAAAAAATGTAAATCTAGGGGCCTTTTTTAAGGAAAATTAGATCACCTATGCGTCTCGGAGGTGTGAGAAACATAGGGATTTTTTTATGAAAATGATGTCCGGATTGGATTTTAAAAATTGGATGTTTCGTATTAGGCACTGGAGAGATACCAACACGAAACTTTACCTTGTAAATTTTATTGAAAAATGAATTTAAAATATGATTGCACAATAACACTATAAAAGGAAAGAAGTTAGTAAGGCAAAAATGAGAAATATAATAATATCACGAACAAGCAATCATAAACAAAAAAACATAAAAAAATAGAAGGGCAATCAAAATGTATCTTATAATTACCTTTAATTATTGAAGAATAACCGAGATGATAATTTTAGAGACTGATCTACATTCGATGGTAATTTGAAGAACAAAAATAATTTTTTATTTTTGAAAATGTCTTAGTTACATGTGATTACATTTGAAAATGCCTAATATGATTACATTGTTTGATTACATAATCCAAGTAATACAACAACTCTTGCTTGTGGGCTCCGGTGGGCAAGATCTCACATATTAGGCATTGGGCTACACCCATCATGTTTTCAGCCTCCAACTGAGCTACCTGGATCTGCTCTGTGAGACAGCGATGATAGTCTTGATAGTTTTAGCGTGCATGATCAACCATTTAAAAGACGCTTTCACTAGTGTGTCAACTTGGTCTTGGTGAGCCTGAAGAGAATGCTCTAAATCTTGAATTCTAGGTGTCAAAACTTCATTTTAACCTGGTTTACTCTCAAATCCTGGACTCGAGCCTCTAACCGTTTGTTCCTCCTTCGATAAGTTGATGTAAGAGCCTGGTTTCTTACAAGTTTTTCCCTATTGACCCTAGCAGCTTTTTTCCATTGGTATAGTTACTTCTCGAGAGCAATAATTTCTGTCTTCTACTCGACCGATGACTTTCCAAGCCTTTGGGACTTGCTTACTCTGTTAAGGGCCACATAGTCTCTTTTCAAGCTCTCATTATCCTCCTCGAGGTGGTTTTTCTCCTTGATAGCCCTGTTCATCTCACTATCCCTAAGGTAGAGATCCATTTTCAATTGACTAATTTCTTTTTTTAATTGAGTAATCTTTTTGGAAAAGGTCGCCTTCTCTTGTTCGAACTCTTGTTTAAGTAATTTAACCTTAGGGGGAAATTCATGAACTGGTATTTGTGATGTCCTAATACCAGACAAAGCCATGACATCATTAATGCAATGGATCCTCCATTCATCATATCTTGGGGTCATACTACTCCTTCTCCAATATCTCTCCATGCAATAGGTTTGTTTCCATGCTTGAAAGGCTAGCTAGACTTTCGACTTGTAGTCAGGCTCACCATAATTGAAATCCCACAACTTTAAGTCTTGGATGAAGGGAATAATTGATGACTCTAGAATTTTTGAAGAACTAAAAGAGAGGCATAGCTAGTACTTCCCCATAATCTTATGAGCGGTACAAAGCTATAATCTCTACATTGGTATATGACTATTTGTGGGAAAAACCAAGAGGCTTTCCATATTACCTCTTCCACTTTGAGGTTCCGAGATTTTTGGACCCATTACTCTTCAGATTTATCTTAAGGCCATTCCTTCTCAAGTACCTTAAAGATAGGGCTAAAGCTGGGTAAGAAGTAGTGTGCCTACTTTTTTTGGGCTAAAAATGATTAACAAGCCAAACATGAAAGAGTGGAGCATATTTGATGAAACGATCGGTTCTCATTTTCTTTCAAAAATTAAAAGCTCGAATAGTTTTAAAATGGATGGTCGGTGCAAGATTAATTTAGTAGCATAAGCGAGAAAAGACATCAACTACTGTAGTTCAACATAGCCAAGTCTTTGGGAATATAACCAGACCATATATTGCCAAAGCATATATATCTTCAATTTTTTGGATATCAATGGTACTTGCCATTATTTCTCTCAAACTAGCCCACGAGATGCATTCACTGTTCCTCTTTATTTTTATATGGCTCTCAATCCAAGACTCCGTTACCTCAAGGATTTAAGCCAATCTTTTCTTGAAGGTTGGAGGATTCAATGTTTTGCACTATATCCTGTCAACCTTTACCCTTTCAATGTTGAGTAATGCAGTGTATTCATTAACCATGGGGACTAAGTCTTCATGATTGAAAGTGAAACATCGATATGCTGGATTCCAAAATTAAGAGGCTGTTTTCAACAAACTGACATCTAAATGAACTTGAAGCAAAAGAACAATATCTTCATATCTCTCAGTGAATGATTCCCTTTTAGTACAATCCTCATTAATCCATATGATCTTTAGATATTGACAATCACTTTGACGGTATCCTATCTTAATCCTTTCATCCACCACTAAGGCATGTCGCGATTTTAAAACATCCTCGTCTTCATGCTGTCGGTGCTCTAACCATGCTCGAACTTCTTCAAAGGGTTTTAACTCTAAAGTGAACTGTTGCTCTATGACAGACGCCCTTGGGTGAACGTGATCCATTAGAGCGAATTGTCTTATAATGACAACAATTATGATGAATGATGCAAGGTGAAAAGGAAAAGTATAAAGAGAATGAGTTAGTAACTAATACGAAATAATAAGTGAAAGGTAAGAAATGGAAGGAATCATAAAATTTGCCCCTAGAATAGGCGGTATAATGCTTAGGGGTGGATAAGATGATCATAAATGTTGAGGCATTAAATAGCCAGCATACCAGCATACTGGTATTAAAATTGTCTCTTCATGAAGTAACATGATACCTCAAAAAGACTAAGACTGACCATTTAAATAGTGATGTTCGTTTATCACATACATGCTAAGCCATCATTTGGGTAGCATGATGGCCTAGCTTGGTCAGATATGGCTATTTCAAGATGTCATTACAGGTAATAGCATTCACTTGTACTGACCCACTTATAAAAGAGGATTTATTGTTGGACATAACGGTATATCCTAAAGAAATGATCATGAAAATAAAATGACAAATGTAGGTGACTATGTTTACCCATCATTGCCCGTATAACCAATGGCATGCAGGAATAAAGATAAGAAATGTTTCCTCGAGTGGCCCTAATCTTCAGGTTATTCTAATAGATTAGGTATGGTTTGACATGGTTTAGCTCATAGGGTTCACTACATGGGTTTAAGTTGATGTCTATTTTGGTATATGAATTACTCCTCCATCTAATAGGAATAGCCAAGGCACCCTGATCCTAGGCCCATCATGGGTTTGGCAAAATAGGTTCAATCCAATGGATGCATTTCCCTGTGCAAGTGCAAAGGGGTACTCATAAAAGATATAGGTAGTTTACATACCGAAAGGTCTTGCCATGCCTATGCAGAGGGTTACTCATGAAGCCAGACGGCTCACTTCCTCTTAATAATTAGGATATTAGCCACACCATGGTGTATAATGGGAGTTTAGTGCAAATAAACTGCATGGTGTGCATTAGGGAAACAATCAAACCTTTTTATCTCCCTCCCATATTACTATATTTATTTGAATCATTATTTATTTGGGCGCAATTAATCCCTAACAATCATAAGAAAAAAATAAACAATAGAGATTACTAGGCAAAAAATAAAAAATAATTATATAAAAATAATTATGGAGATTGAAAAACCAAGAACCAAGTGAAAAGTAGCTAGTTATAGGATTAACTCTTTAAAATAGTCCCCAGCAGAGTTGCCATGCTGTTGCCACGTGCCCAGCCTTTAAAACATCAGATAATCTGAAGGGCATAGCACACTTAACTTAAAAATAAATGATGGTTGGTTGTAGTCGAGCCTTTGGGATATCCCTTGACTAGGATTTAGATTAGGTGTGGTGATATGAAGGGGATAGGGATCGTTGGGCGAGTCAATCATCCAACTAGACTTGGATGGCCACTTCGGCCACCACGAAGAGGCCATAAACTTAGAGTTGCCACCAATCATTTTAGGCTAGGCAAGATTAGACGCCTATTGAAAACAATATTATGAGTTACGAAACTTGAAACACTGATTTCAAGGTCAATGAATTCCAAATATTTATTGGTTAGGCTTGGGAGTTGGTTACACGTAGGGAAGGACTAACATCCCCACGATACCCAAAATTAGTACCTACTAACTATATCTCACTTTGGTCTCATTAAATCGGTTCCATTTGATTTTTTTTTTAGATATAATCCTCTTTAATGCGTGAAGTTTTGAAAAATGTAAATCCAGGGTTTTTTTTAAGGAAAATTAGATCACCTATGCATCTCAGAGGTGTGAGGAACATAAGGACTTTTTATGAAAATGATGTCCAGATTAGGTTTTAAAAATGGATGTTTCGTATTAGCCACTAAAGAGATACCAATATGAAACATCACCTCGTAAATTTTATTGGAAAATGAATTTAAAATATAAATGCACAATAACACTATAAAAGGAAATAAGTTAGCAAGGCAAAAAATGAGAAATATAATAATATTAAAAACAAACAATCATAAACGAAAAGACATAAAAATAGAGGGGCGATCGAAATGTATCTCATAATTGCCTTCGATTAGTGAAGAATAATCGAGATGACAATTTTAGAGACCGGTCTGGATGCAGTGGTAATTTGAAGAACAAAAATAATTTTTATCAAAACAGTTTGAGGCACCTAGAAGGGCAAAAATTTTAAGTTTTTGAGGAAAAAGTAGGGTTAGAATATCCCTCTAAAGAAGTGGGGTTGGAGTGTCCCCTAAAATAAAGTTATGAAAATAGTTAGGAATAAAGAAAAAAAAATTTATTTTTTCAAAAAAAGGAGTTGAAGTAACCCCTTGGAGTAGTGGGGTTGGAGTATCCTCAAAGTTAGGAAAACATTTAGGAACAAGGAGAAAATTTAACTTTAATTTAAAAAAATTGGGTTAGAGTATCCCCAAAGTTAGGAAACTATTTAGGAAAGAAAAGAAAATTTAACTTTGATTTTAAAAAAATGAGGTTGGAGTATCCCTTTTGAATAGTGTAGTTGAAGTATCTCCACTAGCAAAAATTTTAATATGAAATCCTATTTTTTTATTTTAACCTCAATCCAAGTCAAAAAGGGCTGGTGTTTTGAGGGAGACTAAATGGGTGCATTTTGAGACATCCGAACATCTGCATAAAAGGAGATTCGAAAATTAGGTTGAAAATAGAGGGCAAATCATGTCATCTCTATTCTTAGATTTATTTTGTGTGTATCCGAAGATTTTAGAGGGTAAATGAGGTATTGTTGGGATGGTAATTCAACAAGGTTTAATATAAAAATACTCTAAAAATTCTAGTAAATCAGTTTCTAGGCGAAATTAATTTTTGAAGTTAGGTTTATCTTCATCTTAGCTCTGGCAGCAAGTAAAATTAAAAGCGCATGATGGATTTCAAAAAATCATTCTAAGTTTATCTAGGATCGTTAGATCATGTATAATACCTTTCTAGAAAGGGAATTTTGTGAACATTTTGGGAAAATATCTAGAAATTTTGTAAATATCATCTAACAGCTCCAAATGGCCCAGATAGAATGTTGCATGTTGGTTCTAGGGGTTTCAAACAACAAAGGTTCAAAAAATCATAACTCCCTCATCCAAGATGACTTAAGGGCAAAAAAAACACTGTTAGAAAGTGAATTCAATGTCCTTTAAAGGAAAAATATTAGAAAAATTGAAGGAAATATTTTGTGGCTCAAAGGTAATTTTTAAAGTTTGAACTATAGTGCTACCAGAGTAAAAATAGGGGGATTATACGATATTCTAATTTTTCAATGGTAGACTCAGGCCTAGGACATCCAAACGTTTGCGATAGAAAGTAACATGGGCTTCACAAGTTTATTCCCTAATCCCGTAGTAGTTTGGGATGATAGAACAACCCATTGGCCATGTCACCAAAATAAGCATAAGAGTCAAGATCAAGGTTTAATACTAAAAAGGACTTCTTTTTTTCTGAAAAATAAATGTATTTCACCATTAAATCTTGAGCTGAAATGTTGATTTACCCCCAAGATTGGGAGACCAATTTAATGAATGGATTAAGTCCATTTTATTCTTCATCTATTGGAGGTAGCATGAACTCAACTTGGAGATTTTTTTAAAAATCAGTTTGTAAGAGACACAAGCATTTTAATGGAGATATCATGAACAAAATACAACAAATACAAAGATAAACACGGATTAACATGTAAACAAGCAAAGATGACATTTTGACATGGCAATGGGTGACATAGATGCAAAAAGATGACAAATAGGGTGCATGGAGATGATATAAACATGTTTATACAAAGGAGTGGGGCGTTGTCAAGACAACATTTTTATTTCATGAGCCTCTTTAAAACACAAGAAAAATATTTAGACATACTAAGACACATTAAGGTGACCATTTAAATATGAAATAGATATGAGAATATGGAAGGGACAAGGAAAAATATGCCTGAACAGAGGCTGTATGATGATGAAAATAAAGTATGGTGAGTTTATATATCCAACAGCATCAATGTGTCGAGGTCATCAAGATCCTAGGACTACCATAACTAAGGCAACATAGAGGCATGAGAGTATTTTGAGGGTCATGGCAACCTGAAGGGCTCACTAAAATGAAATGGATGAACAAAATAGAAAACGTCTAGAACAAGGTAAAAAAGGCAAAAGCTTCAACTTTCCTCTTTTTTAAAGCAGTAACTTTAAGCCCAATCCCTTCCTTCTTTTTGCTATTCTTTAACAAGAAAAGGGTGAAAGAAAAGAGCTTTCTTGTAATGGTGTTGCTGATGGGGTGTTTTAGGGCGAAATTATGTGAAAGGTTGAGTTTTTAAATGTGTTCTAATGGTGGTTTTGGAGAGCTACAGGAATGAAGGTTGGTTGAGGGTGAAAGGAAATAGAATAGTGTTTTGGTGAGTTTTTAAAGCTAAAGTGGCTGGAGTATTTGTGGGGATGGATGAAGAGTTTTTTTAGGATTACCGGAGAGCTTTTTTGATAACTGGAAGAGTTTTTTTTTATTAAGATAGCTGGTTGTGTTTTTTTGATTCAATGTTTAACCCTCATATTAGAAGACAATGCAAAGGGCATTTTTGATTTTTTTTTTCTTGCTGCACAAGGGGACATCTCCAGTGGCCATGCTCAGTTGACTTTTTTGATTGGTTCTGCCATGTTGAGCAAGGAGGTAGAAAGCTTATGAAAGCCCTGCAACTGGAGATATGACTGCCACCCCTTCTTACACCTATATATCATATGAAAGTGACCTTTGTTATTAGTTGTTTAGACTCCAAAAATTTGTTAGAATCCATTAATGAACCCATACTTCAGGTTTGCAATGTTTTATGATAGTTGCTTGGTGCAAAAAATGTTTAAATCGAGTTTTAAAAGGTTGAAAAATGGCTCGAACGAGGCAAAATGCCTTGGTGTATCGATACAAAACATGTTGTATCGATACAGAAGTTACTTTTTACTCTTGAGTATTGATACAATAAGTTGTGTATCGATACTAAGAGCAAAAAAGTGTTTCTAGTCTCGAGACTTAGAGGCATGTATCGATACTCCATGGATTTGTATCAATGCTCATGCTTGTGCATCAATACATTTTGCCAAAAATCACAATTTCATTTACTACCAAGGTCTGTATCGATATCGCACCTTGGGTATCGATACCAAACCTCTTGTATCGATACTACATGTGAAAATTCAAGTTTTTCGTGCAGTAAAGGCCTTGTATCAATACTTGTGCCCTAATATAACTTGTACACACCTATGGCTTCCTGATTAACCTTAACTTGGTCATAAATGATGGGAAATTTATTTGTTTATTCATTTGAATAACCTTGGTGACACCATGAAATGTGGCCTTTGATGCCTCATTTTTTACATTTTCTTTAATACAACCCATAGGCATTTTAGATCTTCCTAAAAAGTGTTTTTTGCCTTGCACCATGTTGCCCAAGAGTGCTTGGTGGCACGATGCCCGACTGTTGTTCCCCAGCTTTTGTTTTTTTATTTTATTTTATCATCTTCTACCTAACTCCTAGGGTGCCAAAAATTGGTCTGAACAAGATAAGGTATCTACACTGCTCAATTATGATTTAATGCATGTCCTATTTTAGTTGGTAATGAACGAACATCACTTCTTAGTCAATTAATTTTTGTCCTAAAGAGGCATTGTACCATCTTGATTAAGGCAAAACTTCACATGAACAAGCTGTCATGCTATATAATTAATGGCTCAACGTATGTCAAATGCTGAGTGATGGCATACATACACTATCGTGTGGGTTGTTAGCTTATCTTTAGAGGTATCCTATCACCCCGATAAAGGTAATTTTTACTTGAACACATCATTATGCTATTCGTGGATATTTACCTTGTCATGATACTCATAATTGTCACGTTCACCTTTAGGCATTATAACGCCTATTGTCAGGGGTATTTTTTTTTATTTATATTTGTTATTCATTATTTATTCATGTATGTATTATTTCATATTGTACCTAACCTATTACCCTTTTGTTTCTTGATTGTTTCATGTATCATGCATCATAATCATCATTATGGGAGAATTGGCTATTGGTTTAGTGTTCATTAAGGGGTGTCGTCATAGAACAATTGTTTATTCCCATCCTCAAGTCTCTTACAAAGTCAAAGCATGGTTAAAAGGTCAATTACGTAAATATGGAGGATATCTTTAAGCCTGCTATTTCTTAAAGACACATGAGAAAGTCAAGAGGGGGTACCGTTAAAATGATTAATGTGATATGAAGTACATATAGGATAGTTGGGACAATAATGAAAAGGCATCATTCATGAAAAGATAAGGGCATATAGCTTTATTACTTCAAGTTTGGTTGGACTGTGGCCTATTGCTAGCAGTGTCATAATTCTAGAATTTGGCATACCAATGCTTCACCTTCAATAGGGAGGATTTGACTCCCACCATTGACGAATACACTGTATTACTCAACATTAAGAGGGTTAAGTCAAATAAGATTTATTGTAAAGCCCTTCTCACTTTTAAGAAGGTACCAAATAAATCCTTGGAGCTGTAGAGTCTTAGATTGATGGTCATGTAAAGATAGAAGGGAACAGTGAATACATTTCTTAGGCTAGCCTAAAGGAAGCAATGTCAAATATCACCGATCCAAAAAAAGTTTAGGATGTCTTTGCCTTGGCGATATACGGGTTGGTCATATTCTTGAAGACCCTAGGGTATGGGAGGTGGTAGTAGTAGATTTCCTCTCTTATTTATATTGCAACATCAACCCTGCATCTGCCATCATTGCTGAGACCATTCAAGCCCTTGGCTTTTGCAAGAAAATAGGGATAGGTAGATTCATTAGATGTGTACCACTTCTTCATATTTTGCTTGTCAACCATTTTTGTGTCAAAGAAAAGAGGATAATTCATAATTTCTTTTCTAAGTTTAACCTTTTCTCCAAGTTCCTCAAGAAAGAATGGCCCCAAGAAATTCTAAGGAATAATGGGTCAAAAAATTCTTAATCTCGAAGAAGAAGAAGTTGCATGGAGGGCCTCATAGACGCCCTTCTAATCAATCATATATACTGTAGAGGCTATACTTGTGCTACTTATGAGGTTATGGGAAGTACCAGCTATGCATCCCTCTTAGTTCTGTGACAGTTCTAATGCCGACAATTCATCCTATTCTTTGAAAACCTTAAGTACTGGGACTTTGAATATGGAGAAGCTAACTATAAATTGAAAGTCTATTTTTGGAATTAGCAACGCAAGTGCTTGTATCACAACGAGTAATATAGTAATAAATTAGAATGTCGATCCTATGAGGAATTGATAATAAATTTGTTAAGTACTAAAATTAAAACAATCTAATTTTATTCAAACAAATGATCAAAAATTATAAATTAAAATTACAGATAATAATAATCATAATAATAAAGAAAATAATAAACAATAGAAGCCTAGGATTCAATTTTCCTCAACACTTTATTTGAATAGAACCCTACTCTCTTAACTTGACTAATAATAATGAATTGTTAACCTATAGTTCTAATTTATTTATAACTATCTTCTAATAGTCTTATAAAAATATCATATTTTTAGCAATTTACTATATTCCTATGCAAATTAAATTAAAAGAAACTTATTAAGCCTAGATTCTAATTTAATTGCATATAGCATTCTTGTATATTTGTATCTAACATATGGATCAATTCATTCTAATTAATGAATATGAAATATATGTCATTCAATCTAGGCCTAAACATAAAATTCTCTTTTCCAAGTTCATTAAGATTAACAAACCAATCTAATTGGCGATCAAGCAATTAGAGTATTAAGAACAAGATTGAACCAACAACTCACATATCATTAAATCAAGAAAAAATAAAATAATCCAAATTACACATTGAGTTCCATTGCAACCCTAGAAAAAAATCTAGTTCTTATTAATTATATAAAATTTAAAACCAAAAAGTTTCACCATGATAAATACTACAAAAAAAAGATAAAAAGAGTAAAGAAAAAGAGAAAACTAGGATTGACCGAATCTTTGATCTTTAAGTTTCTTTAAGATTTTTCTAGGTTTTTGAATATTATGGTGGCTTCTCTTTTTTTTTTCAAAAAACTAGAGAAATATAAAGTTGTAGAGTGTATGGGATGTCTCCAAAGTCTAATCCTAGGAGTCCTATTTATAGCAAAAACCCTGAAAGTAAAAACTTAGTCTACAAGTAGCTTGAACGTATTATTTCTAGAAATTGCCAAACTTAATCACTCTGCTTTATTGAGCCCACTTTACTTTTGGATTAAGTTGTTGCAATTTTGGAAACTCTTTTGGATTTTGACCTACAAAAAATATGAAAAGTATTTAAATAACTAAGCCTTTATATAATGGAAGTAAATAATAATAAATTAAAAACTAGTAAAAATAAATAAAATCTAAATAAAATAATACTAAATTAAGAACTACTAAATATAAATAAAATTTAAATAAAAATCTCTAAGACTTAGGTAATTTAATATGCATAATGAGACTAAACAACTCTATTTTATAGAGTTATCAAAGTCCAGTCAGCCTTCCATGCTTAGAGGAAGGTCCACTATGTGGACAGATATTGGAGAAGAAGCTCTGTGACTTCGAGGTATGATGAATAGAGGATCTTGATCGATCCAACACAGATTGAAATAGAAGCCAGTTCAACAGGAAACTTTTGAAAACATAGTGCACCCAAGTAAATGAGGAATGAGATGAATACTGAGGTTAAACGAGTATCCTACACCTAGAAAGTGCCCCACATAGGTGCATCGCATCAGCAACACTTTGACACTACCTAATGTTAGGGCATTGCAAATCCTGATGGATGAGCCTCCTTTTGAAGTCGAACTATTTAGATGGGAATTTGAACAAGAGAGGGTTGTTTTTACCGTAGAAATTGCTTGGTTAAAGGAAGAAAAAAGTTAATTAGAGATACATCTACCTTCGAGATGGCAAGATGAGCTAAGTGGTTAAAGAGAGAGAGATTGCTTCAAGGATGATCTTGAAAGTCTAACTAAGGATTATATGGCACTTTGAAAAAAGAATAAGTCCCTGGGCATCGTCATCAGGCAAATGGGTGGCAGAGTTTACTACCCTCATCAAGGAACTAAATTAGTGAAAAAAAAATCTAGGTTAATAAGGAGAAGCTCATAAGGACTCATGCCTTTGTATCAACTTACCAAAAGAGGAATAGATAACTCAAAGCTCAAGTATGAGGCTTGAAAGTTAATAGGTTTGAGGATGAAACCTTAAGACCTAAGGTTCAAGATTTGGAGCATTCCCTCCAAGCTTACCATGACCATATCAGTTGGTAAGAGTCTTTGAATAATGAGAATGAGAATGGTAGCCAATGATTGATCAAGCATGCTTTAATTATCAAGGGCAACATCATCACCTCATCGAGCAAATTCAAATAGCCCAATTAAAGGCAAATGATATGATTGAGGTGGCTCGATTCTTGAGGTAAGACATCATACCTATTAGGAACCACGAGCAGCAGTTGTTGAGTTTTTTTAGAACATGTAATTAAACAATATAATCGTGTCAGATATTTTTAGATGTGATCATGTCAAAACTTTATTTGTTGCTCTATGAAAGATGTTATTGGTGAAATTGTTCTATAAGCCAATTGTCTTTATTGGATTTGCATATTTAATTCCATTCTTGCATTGTCTTATTTATGCATCCATATCAATAATAATACATTGTCATGACTCCATACTTATTGTCATCTCATCATAAGAAATCATTAACAAACACATTTAAAATAAAAAGTTTAATATGAGAATGGTCATAAAAGTGTAAGAAATTTTGAAATTTGGCAAGGGACATAGAATCGAATATTGCACACTGCTATAATATTTGTTGTCATAAACAAATCATGAACAATGATAACCAAGAATGCATCAAGTGACTTAAGTTGATGTACAAAGAATCATAATACCAAATGCTTCATCAGCAAGATAAAATGAAAGCTCAAATCATGAATCTTATGGAATTAATGACTATTTCCATAAAAAAAGAGGCAAGCTAATATTGTGGATACTAGAAAAGAGTCGACTAATTTGGAAAATCACCACATCAGTAGTATTGAAATTACCTAAGAAAAAACCTGTCAAGAACAATAGCATAACACTGTACCATTAATGATATATCTAAACCCTATGGCAACTAATCAATATGTCTCTGTTTTTAATGACAAAATACTAAGGTTTCTCTAGCAAATCCCGTAACCTTAGATCAAGATAAGCTAGAGAAAAAAATGGTCAAAAGCTTATAATGTCTTTTAATGAAATAGACAAATATCAACTTCTAGAGAAGCGTCTTTGAGCTATAGAGAAGAGTAACCGGTTCAGAGTCATTGAGGTGGAATTTTTATCTTCAATGTCCAACCTTGTCATTTTCTCAAAGTTCAAGGTACCAAAGTTTGAACAATTTAATGGAGCTACTGATCCCACCATGCATATCCATATAGATCTAAAAAAGATGGCATGGTATAAGAAAGATGAGAAACTCCTTATCCACTTCTTTTAGCATAATCTGATTGGGGTAGCCGCCTGATGGTACATCAAACTTGATAATTGCAAAATTCAGTTATGGGATGACTTGGCCAAGGCCTTGTTGAAGTCAAATTAGGCCCTTAACCATTTCTCTCTTATAAACCTAGAGAAGAAGCCAACTGAAAGCTTCAATCGATATGTTTAAAGGTGGAAGGAAGAAACAACTTTGGTCTAACACTCTCTAATTAAAAAGGAAATGACCATGACATTCATTGTGCACCTTATATTACGAAAAACTAGTAGGGAACATCATTAAGAAGTTCATTGATCTAGTTTTATCTGGTGAGATGATTGATGCAACAATTAAGAGTAGTAGAATGTCTACGGGTGAGTCATTCAGATCGATGAAAAACCTATTGGTAATAAGAAGAAAAAAGGGGAGACAAACAACATAAGGTATGCCAACCCACCCCAACTGAGCCAATATCAAGTGCCCAATCCTTACTACCTGAGTATGCCCTACTCTAGCTTGGTCATGATACCTTTTCAGGTAGTTTATGCCGTAGCCTATAACCCATCCTTTACTATCCCATTAAATCTACCATGAAATAAACAACCGCAAGCTAACCAAAATGTCAACAATTTTATCAATAATGCACTAAATAAGTAGGGTGTAAACCAGCGAAAACAATAGCTAAACCCTATCCCATGACCTATAAAAAGCTTTATCAAGCTTTGCTCTAAAGGCATTTATTTGTTTCTATGTATGTCCAAAAAAAGCTTTTATACCATCTATGGTATAACCCCAAGGCCCATTACAACTATCATTTCGGTGAAGTAAGGCATGGTATCTTTTTTCAAGTAGAGGGTAAAAATCTTCATTGTTCTAAGGTTCTATAATTCAAGATGAACTAAGAGCCAAATATCATTGCAAACCCCCTACCAAACCATGCTAAGCCAGTGATAAACATAATCATTATCAAATATAATTATAAGGTCAAGAGAAGTGTAGAAAAAGTCAAGATGCCAATGAGTTTACTTTGGTAGATATTGATTCAAGCAGGAATGCTTAACATAGTTAAAAGATCGAAAGAAGAACTTGATGATTTCTATGACTTCCACACTATTTATGGCTATACTCTTTAGACATGCAAAAAATTTCATGTAATGGTCCAAAGAATGATGGACAAAGGTAGCATTGAATTCTATGACAACAAGTAAACATTTCTCACCAAATTAGTGAATATGATTAAGAAAGAAATGACATTACCACCACATAGGAGATGATGACCTTTTACCCTCTATGGATAATCAAATTTTGAGGTGAATCCTTAATGCATATGTCGAGGCTGTTTGTGGAAACACCTATACCATTCCTATAAAAGAGTGAAAAAATTGTTCCATGGAAATATGAAGGTCGAGTCATGATGATTAGAGAGCCCACTTAGTTAACCTCACTGTTGATTTATCAGGGATCAGCCATTTAACCTATAACGGTAGATGTTATCTTCCCTCTGCTCAAGAGAATCAGAAGATCAATGTTGCTCTGATTTTTAATAGTCCTCAGGTTAGAATAAAGGACTTGAAATCCAAAAAGATTAACAAGGTAGTGAATGAGAAAGAAGCCACTGAGTTTTTAAAATTTATTAAGCATAGCAAATACAGTATGTTGATCAGTTGAGCAAACAACTGACTAAGATCTCTATACTATCCTTATTTCAATTTGCCTATTGAAAGTGTTAAATGAGGCTTATGTGCCTTCGGATATTTCAATAGGCAAATTGGATCAAAT
>JBBYHO010539529.1:4935-15217 GCA_038382025.1 Adansonia gregorii
ATATATATCGAATTCTGATTCTAATACGTTAAAATGCATAGATAATTGTTTAGAAAAACTGAAAACAGTAGGAAATCACCTCAAAGAACTTCTTATGCTCCGCTTCGGTTTTTTATCATCCCTGGAGAAGTACCACTGACCAATGGTGCCACTGATCACATAAACCTGAGCTTCCAACATTGTAGTCAAAGACCACAGCAATGTCAAAATTGCCAATGCATAATAAGCAGGCACCCAGCTATCTTGTTTCCAAACACAAGTATACTCTCCATTCGATTCTTTAGCTACAATTTTCCCATTAAACCTAGCAAACACCAAGAACACGACAATTGGCGCGTAATAAACCACCAAACCAATAGTCAACACTGGTATCACCAAAAACAATCCTACATTCCGGGAAAGTGCATCAGAAGCAACACCAATAATCCTAACAGTCAACTCGATTCGATGCCAATTAGCCACAATGATCCAAACAATAATCCCAACTACCAATAGAACAAAAACAAGCAATAAAATTCTGTAAACCAAAGGGAAAGCATCATTACAAGAGGAGCTCAAAGTACAAGCAACGAACCAATAAACATCGAAGAAAATTGGCATGATTATAAAGAAGGGAAGCAAAAGATAAACGATCTGCTTTGTGTGATGTTTGAGTAATAAAAGCAAAATAAAACAAATCGGTACACTCAAAATTAAGGTTATGACAAGGGTCCATATTAAACTTGTCCAGAAAATCGAACTCGACAACGAAACAAGTGAGGGTACAAAAACCCAATTTGAAATCGATGAAAAGGAAGTTTCTTGAACGCAAGAAGTGGAATTAGAGTCGTAGGAGTAGCTGGAAACGTTGGAGTAGTTGGCGTTTCGATGGAAGATGGAGAAAATACCGAAAGCGAAAGTGCAAATGACTAAGAGAAGGAAGAGGATGAGGAAAGGAATGTCTTTGAAAGGTCTGGGTCCGTAATTGAAAGAGATGTGAAGGAATTGGGTGGGGTCGGGCTCAGACGGGTCGGGTTGAGCTGGTTCTTCGATTGTTGGTGGAGGAGATGGGTAGGTACCGGAACTGATCGTGGGTTTGGAGAGAAGAGGTTCGGTTGGTAAAGCGAAGTCGTATAGAGATCTGGGCTTGGAGGTGGTGTTTGTTTCTTCTGTGCTGGGCATTGCAGCGACGACTCGAAGAGCAAAAACAAGAGTTGGAATTTTAGGAAATTGTTTTTCCTTTTTTATCGATTGTTTTACTTTTCTGGATTTAACTTTTTATTCGTTCTTTCTGCTTTGTTTGACTGTTAGTTCAGTGAAGCGAAACCGAGAGTCGAAGAAGAAAACGTGGCGTTAACCATCCCCTCCCTACCATTCTTTGCTTGGACTTCGTAGCACTGATGGTCAGAAAACTTCCTATGTCTCTGCTTCGAGGATTCCATCACTTGTAATTATTATGTAGTTGTGATGCGGGGAGAACGTAGATTATCCGAATTTGGTACAAAGTAAAGAATTCCAACGTTTATACAAGTATATTTAAAAATTACTTTAATAAAATAAAAATGTTAAAAATTCCAACGTTTATACAAGATTATCATTTTTTTTTATTTATATGTAAATATATATATATATATTCAATATAAATGTTAAACATGATACCTCAATAAATAAAATAAAATAAAAAATCTGAATAATGTAAACGAAAATAGCCATTTAGGCAGAATTGTTTCCCTTATGAAATTCTTTTTCCATCCTTACGGAGTTTACTTTCTGTATGGATAATACATGGAAGTTCCATTTATAATACTATTTAATCATTTATTTATGTTTACTGGTAATTTATTACTAAGATTTCAGACTAGTTTACGGGCAATTGTAACTTCTAAGGGTTGGGTCCTGTCTATATGCTCAGTCAACTTACTGCCGGTAAGAGTTGAGTCCTTCATTTAAAATGAAGTTCATCAGATTCAGTTCGGTTATTATCGAATCAAACTCAAATTATTGAACAAATCGAGTTCAAATATCTTAATGTCTTACTTGAATAACTAACTTACAAATCTAATCGAGCTTTTATTAAAAATATTGAAAAGAAAATTCTCAATTTGAACTTGAGCAAAAATAATCAATTCTGAAATTATGCAAGAAATGAGCTCGTTTTTACTGAGTAAATGAATCTAATCAAACACTTTCTTAAGCCTATGAGTCTTGGTCTTGGATCTAATTCATTTCTAGTAGTTCAAGAAGGCAATGATACTAGGGAGCAAAATATGAATCAATTACATATAGAAAGACAATCAGCAAAGCCAAAACACAAAATTTTCTCAGTTGTCTATATAAACCAGGAGGAGCTTCATGTTTCCTCATCCCATCTGCTCTTAGGTATCTCTCCAGAATCAGCAATTACGACCTTCTTTCTAGGTTTCCCACTGTAAGTCCCAGCTCCGCCTTCGATCATATAGACAATGTCCATTCCTTGAATAACCTTACCGAAAACAACGTGCTCTCCATCCAACCTGAAAAGATCATACACGATTATAATTTTGAGTCATTTTGATCAACAACTTATTTCATCATGAGAAAAGATGTAAAGTAAGGAATTCAAAATGTTCTATCTCCCGTTATTACCGGGTCAAAAGACAAAAACAGTTACTAATCTTTCATAGTCAATGCATTTCGCATTAATTATCCAGATACTGGGAATAGCTAAAGAACATATTTACATTAGCATATAGATAGCCAGCTTTGTCAGATAATTAAACCCGAGAAATTTTAGTTTTATAGAATAATTCTTCATGAATCCCAGATACAGTTCGACATGCCATTACATCATATAGCTTACCAGCTGGCTTTGACAGTGGTGATAAAAAACTGAGAGCCATTGGAATCAGGTCCTGCATTAGCCATGGAAACTACACCTGCAATAAAATTAAGTGATAAACAACTGAATATTTGAAGAAAATTTGACTATTAAACGGAAGAACCTTGACGACCAAGAAAATATTAAAGCTTTTGAATTCAGAAAGCATCTGTTTCCATCAAGTCATAGCTAACTGATACACATAAGACTTTAAGAGTACCTGCATGTAAATGTTTTATCTTAAAGTTCTCGTCAGGAAAGGTGCCACCATATATGGATTCAGTTCCCTTTCCATCACCATGAATTATATCACCACCTTGAATCACGAATCCAGATACTATACGATGGACTGGTGTTCCCTTGTAACGAAGGGCTTTCCCATTGCCACCCTTGCCTTTCTCTCCTACAGTTTGAAAGCAAAAATTTAAGCATATTTACCGTGAAAATTTAAACTGCCTAGCAACAATAATACTCGGAACTGAACTTTTTTTTTGTTTTTCAGGAACAAAACTAACATAGATAAGGCTTAAGTACCTGTACACAAAGCCCTGAAATTTTCTGCAAACAGAAAACAACAGAAATTATATATAAATATATATATAGATAAATCCAAAATTTTCAATGACGAATGAAACAAGTTATAGTACAGTAAACAATGGAAACTATTGGAGAAAGAAAATTAATGTTCATCTGAATTAGCGGAAAGGTAAGCTTCTCATACATGACATACGACAAGGCTGAGAGTAGCTCGCACATTGCTAATGAGACAATGATTTCGAGAAATTAAGTTTCTAAGGCATTAAAACTATCGACCAAAAGATTAAAACATACCGACAGTTCTAGGTACAACTTCACCATACAATCCAATAATGATTCTACCTGTAGAACACAAATTATAGGACCGTAAGCTAAAAAGAGACAAGCAAGATTCCTTCTCATCACCAGTCTTGTAGGAAAGAGAAGGTGCCATACCTATGCGCTGACCATCAATATCTACATCCAAGTATACTCTGTGGGTGACTTCGTGCTTCTCTTCCACAGTCTTATCTTCCTCCTAATCAACAAAGCAGGAAGAATCAATTAGTACAAACTATTATTGTGTTAACCTAACTACATTGGAAGAACCAAGCAATATTAGATAAACATCAATGGAAACTGCAACCTCGCAAAGAACATTCAGAACCGCAACAAAATCCTTTTACTTAAAAGATCAAATTTGGAAACTGGCAAATGCTCTCAGATTCTAACAGGATACTTTAAAAAAGAAAAAATCTTTATTTTGTCTTTCATGAAGAGGGTGTCCTAGAAAGGAGCTTTAAACTAGACTATTCAATCTGAAATAAACCATATCCAAGCAAACCAAGAATTACAGACAGATCAGAAAAATAAAAACCAAACGGAACCAACCAAATTCTTGGGAGTAAAATTGAAAACCCAAATCTGTTTTACCGTACAAGATGCAAGAAATAAATAAAACAAACCAAATTCAGATCCGAAGACTACATATTTTCACATATCCTAGAGATTGGGTGTTTAGAAAGGAAGAAGACGAATTAAGAATGCGCACCCTTTTAGCTCCTGAGAAAGCGAGAATGACGAGAATTGAAAGGACAATGAAGAGAAGAAGGCACCGAGGCTGTACCAAAAGCGAGATCTCTCGACGCATCTTTTCGTCCTGTTAATTTATTTTTTCACTAAATTATTAACAATTAAAACTTTGTTTGACTTTCCATTTGAATGTCAAAGACAGAAGAAGGAGATCGTATCTTTTCTTTAACACTATCACTCTCAGACTCTTAAAGTGATTGACTCAGAGTCACTAACTCAGTCGCCTATGAAGAACACAGAAGAGGTTGGACATCGAATTTTATTTTATTAATCATAGCTTAATTATGAGACCGAGTGAGTGCTTAAGAGAAACTTTAGACTGCATCTGAGCGTATTTTATTATTATAAAGTTAGTGTGTATTGTGCAAAGCATAAATGTAATCCACAAGCACGTGCGGCACGCGCAGGACGGACAATGAGAACCGCGATGAGCGCCGCCGGTCTCATTTATATTTGGGTCTCGGCTGCACTTTAGATGCCTAAATTTTGGTTAACTACGTAAGAATATACCGAGTTAAATGAAGATAGTTAAGTCAAACTGAGTTTAAATTGTAGCAAGTTCTTGTTTAAATTACATTTAAAATTTAAAGAGAAGTTGATCGAATTTTATATTTAAAATTTAAGTTTATTTGATATAATCAATTAAATTTAATAAGCTCGATTGATTAAATTTATTTATTTAATATAAAATAAATTTAATTTTTTAAATTTAAAATTAAAATTATTATTAACTTAAGTAACGAAATACGCTTTAAATTATCAATTTCGATGTCTCTATGATCTCGTTGGTGTTGTAAGCCTTGGCTCAAACCATGAGGCCTCCATCTCGACGGAGACTTTCCTTCCGTAAGGAAACATCAACAATCTTATGTTCATGAATATATTAAGAATCAAGAGAAAAAAGAAGTGCAAGAAAAGCGGCAATTGAAATTGTTTGAATTAAACGTGCTTTCACTGATGATTTAGATTCTAAGCATTCACTGTCACCATCAATTTTGGTTAAAGAAACACTTAATTGTACTATGAAATGACGAATTTTAGACTAAGATTACGTGCAAAATTTTTAGAAATTCTCAGCTGTCCAGATTAGGGTTGAGATTCGAAACAGCAATGCTAGTATAAACTATAAAGCTACCAACACATAAGGCACCAACAACAATATTTCAGAGCCAGTACCAGAGTTGACGACGATAGGAAATGCCAGCGGTCACGGACTTATTTTTAGTTGAGTTGTTTTTTTGTTGCAGTTGCAGATGTAATATACATTATTGCGGTCAACCGTAGCTGCACAAAGAAATGAAATTACAAATGTAAAGTAATGATTATAATATCACATTGTAATTGTTATTTAAATTCTTACTACATTAATGCTAATTTATATACATTTACTTCGTCAGGGTGAATAAAACTTACAAAACTGAAAAAAAAAAATTAAAAAAATCTTGCACAGAAGTAATAAGGGTTAGTGGAATCCTCTTGAGCCCCTTGATTGATAGAGTTCCAATCTACTTTTAGCTTCTGGTAATTAATCATCAATATCAGGATCTCCAGCTAGATAATCTTGCCTTGATGCCCATTCCAACACTATAAGCACCTCTTCTTGTGCAAGGGCCTCACTGTTGGGAATATTGAACGCAATATAACAAAGAAGGGAACTGAACCATTTGTTCACCAAAGTAAACCAGTTGAATCAAATGCTAGGCGCCTCCTGCATTGATGATGGCCTTTGAATCATTAACATGGAGGAAGTTTCTAGGCGGGGCGAACTTGTTAAGTGCAATGGCGGCTTCCATTGAAATATCTGCTTCCCTTTCATCATGCAATTTCACCAATGGCCCGATGATCCTCGTTTGAGTTGCTCGGACAGTCCTGGCCGAATTTCTGATAGCTTTGCTGCAAGGCACGAGGAGGTCGGGGTCTGCCTTTTCAATCACTTTGAGTAACTGGTCTACAACAGCTTTGGCAGCAGGGGAAGTAGGATTGAACGAAGATCGTCTTAAGTCGGCATTTTGCTCAGCTACAGCAGTGAAATACTACCGTGGCTGAATACTACCGTGCATCATCAACCCCTTTCTCTAACAAAATTGCAAAGCACAATAGAGCTCTTGATTCCGTTATGCTACGACATATGCCAGGATTCCCTCGCAAAGCTGCCAGAGAGCTCCTGCCGCCATTGCCTTCATTTGTGCTTTGGTGGCTTGGTCTTCAAGTTCCCTTCCCTTGATGCTGGCTCCAGATAATGAAACATGTTGCGACGGTGGTACGACTTGGCATTCTGCTGGTTGCTTTTTGGATGGTTAAGAAGGTGGTGATTTGTCGAATAATTATTCAGTTGCGTTGGCTTAGAACCGTCAGGATTGGGGCTTTTCATAGCCAAAGTGTTAGTAACCACATTTTGCATCTGGCTAGGGGTTTGATTCCCCATAGGATGAGCTATATTGCAATGAACTTGCTTATCATCAATTTCGTGCTTCTTTTTATTAGTTTTCTCTGTAGTCTTAATAGCCATAACGACCGAATGAATCGACATCGTTTGCTTACTCGCAATGGCATACTTTCTGTGCTCCTGAACGTTCTCGAAGGCGAAATGGCAGACGAGAAACCGGATTATATTGTTCTGCGGAAAATGATCTTGACATTCGGGGTGATGCGCAGCCAATTCTGATACAGCCCAAGCCACCAAAGCTTGAACTTTCATTTGCCGTTCTTTGAGGATTTTTACAAACGTTGAGCAAACACCGGCATTAACAAACTGTTCGACGCTTTCCGCCTCACATCCTAGCAACCCAATTGCCCTTGCTGCATTCTCTCGACCTTCGGGGTTCCCTTCCTTAGCCAATTTTAATAACGAAGGGACCCCTCCTTCCTCTATGATCAGCTTAGATATTCATCGTCACGATCACCCACCGAGGTTGACACGGCCAAGAGCCACGAAACATCCCCCATCGAGTTCTCGAGTTGCATCGATAATTTCGTAAAGGCTGCCGCTGGGATAATGGTGAAAACTCGCTTCATGAGACCGATTGCTCGGCACTTGATGACAAGAGCTAGGGCCTTGTCCAGGACTTGTTCGGTGTCATCGTTGATCCTCCGTGTTGGGCGCTCGTAAATGTCGTTGCTTGCCGGTGCAACTTGACGGAGGAGCCCTGCTAGCTTCTCGGTCTTGCCTTTAAGCTCTTGGCAGTCTTGTTTGAATGGTTGTGCTTCGTCCACGGCCTTTGTTACCCGGTCCGCCACTTGTATCGTCCTTGCCAGGATCTGTTTCACAATGCCAGCCATGGTCTAAGCAGACCCAGAAACAAGGACAAAATCAAATTACGAAAACGATCCTTCTTGGAGGAAGAAACAAATAATTTGATTCTAAATGGTGAAATGTTTCTTTGAGAATTTATATTATTTTTACGTATTGGACCTAGAAAATGAAAATGTAAAACCAGAGGTAAAGATATGTAAGGAGTTTTTGTAAAGGAGAAGGGTCTAGGCATTAGAATTTCTTGGTTTTCAGGTGGTGGTAGTGATGGCCAAGGAGGATGTGATGCCGCCGCCAGTGAATGCGAAGAGGGAGAGGAGGGAGGGGGAGAAAAAGAGATTTGTAATGGTCAAACAAGATTTTCTCTAAGTTTGAAGTCCAAATATAAAACCACCGCTCTTCTTGCGTTGTACATAGGAATTGAATTGGTTGATCAATAAACTATTATAAAATTCCAGTACTATGAACACGAAACTCTTAAATAAAAGTCTCACAACTCCATTTCTTCTCTGTAACTTTCACCTCTATTCATGACTTAGACTGAATTTCAGCCGAACCCAAACAATTTTCATGACCAGTCAAATTTGATTCGGCTCAAAACATGGATCAAGGTTAACTTCAACCAGAATTCACTACAAAAATTGATGATGCAGCCAGTTGTACGGGTATACTTAATCCTGCTTCTGAATTGACCTTGCTTGGTTCTGCAGTGTGTACCTTACTCTTCACTATTGGCTTTTCGCCACCTCTGCCTTTTGTGAAGGACAATGATTTTTCGGATACGAATATTTAATAAAAATTAAAAACTTCGAATAATATAAAATTAGGATCCTTTGCTAGGGTTTTTTGTGTAAGGTTATTTTTGTTCACATGAAGCCATGGTCAAGAATTGCTTCTTTTTATATTATATTTCCTCCGCCAGTACAGACACTCATTCATCTTGAACGTTGGGATTACATTCCCATTCCCATTCCCATTCCCATTCTCAACTGTTCACTTAAAATATGAATATAATATTTAATTTAATTGAATTATATAACTACTTTTAAAATATAATATCAATAATTTAACAATTCGTGAAAAAAATCCAAGTATAATGCACTATTATCCAACAAATTGCGTTATTATTATGCCACAACCGTACAAAAGATGATATTGCTTAAAAAAAGGACAAAATGTAGAAAACTTTCATGGCAGCATATATTAGCCTGGAATTTTATTTTTTTTTTTTTTGCTATGAAGAATAAAGCTTGCGCCGATGCATAGATGCCACTTAATAATGGATTACTACAACGTTGTATTCGATAAGAGCATTACCGCTAGTCATGTTGAACTCACGTAACTGCGCCGACGCAACTCCCCGTGCCAACCGGAAAACGCCTGATCCGCCTATGATCGGCATCTCACGGTGAGGCACAGCTGGGTTCCTGCCCAGGACGGTGAGAGTGCTACCGTTGAACTCGCCGGTCGTGAACACCAAGTTAAAGGCCATCAGCAGGCTCAGTTCCTCTCGCCCCGAGAACGCGTACAGCCCTTGAGCCCGACCCAACTCTTTGGACGTTGGTTTCAGCCCTTCCGTTAACGGGTCGTCCATGATGAAAACCAGACCGAATGCAGTCGGCGATTTAGCGGTGTTGGTTCCGTGGGCAACCCGGACTGCAGTTACGTTGGTCTTTCCTGCAAATCTGTCATGGAAGAAGAAATGGAGCTTGGTTACTTTTTCCTTTGCATGTGGAAGCTTAGCAAACCATTCATCCACCTCCTTGGGACCTTCAACGATGCAATGCATCATTGGCATGGCTGCCAAGGAAATCATTAGTAGAGCAGCCAGATTTTCCATTTCTTTTCTCTGTTTCTTTCCTTTTTCTTTTTCAACCAAAAAGGGTGTCTAAGTATGCCTTTATATAATTGAGGAATCACTTTAGGTAGAATTTGGAAGGATCATCAAATTTTGACTCTTTCTTTCTTTTGTTATGTAAATTTATTTTCTAATCCCACTGGCTAAAAAATCAAATTCGAATTTATTTTATATATTACCATACAAACATATATATATTTTTTAATTTGACAAACCGAATTAAGTGATTGTCACTTGTTTAATTTTTTATGACTAATTTTTGTTTTATATTTTAAATATATTCAAAAGGATATGTGTTGCTAGAGGTATTCGTGGGTAGTTGTAGTCGTAGAGAAATTTTTTCCCCTCGCCAAGGCCGAATCAACCATGTCTAAAAAGTCATTTACTTTTTAAATTAAAATTAAAATATTATCTTTATATTAATATTTGTAATTAAATTTAAATAAAATTATTTTTTTATCCAATAATTTTAGTTGCATCAACTTGAATTACAAACCCATCTCTAAGCTTGACCCAAAAAGGGCCGGGTGAACGTCTTTACTCTTTTCTTTTTTTCTTCAACAAGAAAATAACTTGAGTGAGGTAGCTGGACATGATAATAAAATGAAACATGAACACAATGTGTTTGAAAAGCATCAAAATAATGCAATGAACATGAAATGATTAAAACATGATTAATATGAAACGTGTAATATATATTATATTTTTATTTAAAATTTTATTATTATGT
>JBBYHO010539549.1:0-11751 GCA_038382025.1 Adansonia gregorii
TCAATACATTTCTTTACAGAATGCATGTTTTGGTCTTGGCATGGCCTAGTATCGATACATGAGCTCTTATATCAATACAAATAGGGCACTTCAAATTTTTAGATCGTTGGAGCATTGTAACGATACATGAAAACCATGTATCGATACATTCAAACAAAATTATGAATTTTTTCATATCTTTTGTCCCTGAACACCTTGAACTATGTCCTTTGATGCCATATCTTTGCATTTATCTTTGATATGATCCATAGGCCTTCTTTATTTTTTCAAAAATACTTTTTTGCCTAGTGACATATTGCCTGGCGATCATTGCCCTTTCTCACATCCATGCCTTAAGTTACTAAAAAAATAGCTTGAACAAAATAATATGTCTATAGCTGCCCCTCTTTGACCGTTGCTGAGAATCAGGAGCAAGGCAAAGACAAATAGATACTATTTTGTCTGAGGTGGAATTATGTTCCCCAAAACACCTATAAAGACATAAATTTCAATTAACTTTACTATGATAAGTGTATTTTATTTGCAGTGATCTTGATACAAGTTTAAGTGAATTTTGTATGATTTGCCCTCCCTAATAGGGTGTTAGGTTTTTTAAAGTTTGACCCTCTTAGGCAGGTTCAGAGTAACATGGATTTTTGATATACATGCTACCAACTTGTGTGGGCTTTGACTGAAACTTGAGTGCCACCAGCTTGTATGGGCTTTGATTCAAGCACCGCCAGCTTGTACGGGCTTTGTCTTAGACTTGGATACCACCAGCTGGTGTGGGCTTTGAAAATGTGCCACTGACATATGGGCTTTGGAAAGGGTGCTACTAACTTATGGGCTTTAAAAAGGGTGCCGCTAACTTGTGGGCTTTAAAAATGTGCCATTAACTTATGGGCTTTGCCTCGAGTCCCATAGGCTTATGCGGGCTTTGAGCCAGACCAGGTGCCACCAGCTTGTGTTTGCTTTGAAAAAGTGCCACTGACTTGTAGGCTTTGAAAAAGGTGCCACTAACTTGTGGGCTTTAAAGGGGTGCCACTAACTTATGGGCTTTGAAAAGGGTTCCACTAACTTATGGGCTTTGAAAAGGGTGCCACTAACTTATGGGCTTTGAAAAGAATTCCACTGACTTATGGGCTTTGAAAAGGTGCCACTGGCTTATGGGCTTTGGAAAGGGTGCCACTAACTTTAGGGCTTTAAAAAAGGTGCCACTGACTTATGGGTTGTGAAAAAGGTGCCACTGACTTGTAAGCTTTGAAGGGGTGCCACTAACTTGTGGGCTTGATATGGGTATGATTGGCATCCGATTATTTGCAGACAAGTTTGTTACCTCCAGCCCGTGTGGGCTTAAAAAGATTTCTTGATAGGTGCTTCATGAATAACACTTCGTTTATGAAGCTTAGAGTTCTTACTAGGGAATCTTTAGAGGTTTGGTGAACCTGGCTTAAAGTAGCATTGCAAAAATCTTGATGTGTGATGGTATTGTGAATGCATGATGTGAAATGCTACCATGATTGAATGATGTGAAGTCTAATACGGGAGATAGTCATAGTTTTTCTTGTACATCATTTAGGCTGTCGTAGAGATGGCAATTTGTCTTTATTTTAACTATGAATAGGAATTTTCCTAATCATGCTGAGGATTATAGGTTGTGCTAGCTCCATTAGGGATACGACAAAAAATATATTCTCAAGAATTTGGATTATTGCGTTTCCTGATTCGGAAGGCTCAATCATTTTCTTGACAATTGGAAGGCATTATCAATAATTTAGAAACTATTTGACTGATTAGGTTGATGTCTTTGTTTTCGATAGGATTCTGATTGAACGCATGGGTTAATTTTTGGCTAGCCTAAAATGGTTTTTTCTTAAGATATGGCTTGTGAAAGTAAGAAATGGTTTGGTGTATGGTCATACCAAGTGGGCGTTTGGACACAAAAAGTGCATGATCTTGGCGATTAGGGTGTGAGCAGAGTTCCTTATGTTTTTTTTCCTTTCGATGTAATATTGAGATGTCTTGATACATATTTTAGTTGATTTATTAAATATTATCAGTTAAATGATAAGTGCGATGTGAATTGTACAGGGGTTTAAAAGAAGTAAGGCAATATTTATTCATGACAACAAAAAGACATAACTCGATATTTCTTTTGACAAACAAGTGATAGGGTGGCCAGAAAGATGATCTTTTGAGCAAAAGATGCTCTAACGATTATGACAAGAATGTTTTTTATGTGCTTTCCAGGATCTTTCTCGAACAATAAATGTGACTAGTATGAGCTGATCTTTGGAAGATTCCTATGATTGCTTCATTTTATTCTATAAGGGATCTTAGTCTATGGCCCATCGAAGTTGATCTTCTTACGTTGCCCTTATAGGTTTTCAACTATAGTTGGGTTGGTTGCCTAAATGCTCTTTTCAAATTTTTATTTGGACCCCTTTTTATTTTCTCTTTTTTTTTGTTTTTGTGTTTTTTTATTTTTTTCTTTTTTTTATTGTCTGCTTTTTTGTTTTTTTTAAGGATGCCTTTTTTTAGGTTTTTTCCCTCTACGTGTAATATTTTTTGACAGAATCTGAGTTGACTAGGTTGGGCAAGGCATTGCCGTCCATTTTGGACAAGATTAGGCCCATTCGGAGAAAGGAGAAAGCTTACTTCATGACATACAGTCTTTCCTAATTAAGGGTCTATTTGTCCCATGCATCTTTGTGAATTAGGAGGATCTTTTTCAATACCAATTCACCTGGGTGAAATTGTCTTGGGCCCATCTTTTTGTCATGGCCTTGGATCATGTGTTTTTGATATATTTGACCATGGCAGATAGCTTTCATGCATTTTTCCTTAATGAGGTTAAGCTGGTCGTATCTGGTCTTGACCCATTCAGCCTCTTCAAGTTTGGATTCCATGAAGACTCTGAGAGAAGGGATCTCTATTTCAATAGGCTATACAGCTTCTATCTCGTAGACAAGGTAGAATATGGCAGTGCTCATGGAAATGCGAACTGAGGTCTGATGAGCATGAAATGCAAAGGATAGCTTTTTATGTGAATCTTTGTAAGCTTTGCCATTTTCTCAACTATTATTTTGATGTTTTTATTGGCTGCCTTAACTGCCCCATTTATTTTTGGGCAGTAAGGGACAAAATTATAATGCTTGATCTTGAATTGTAAGCAAACCGCTTATATCATTTTATTATTTAAGTTACTTGCATTGTCTATGATGATTTGGTCTGGAAGGCCATATTTAGATATGATGTCCTATTTGAAAAACTTGCAGACAGTCGATCTGGTGACATTAGCATATGAGGCAGCCTCCACCCATTTAGTGAAATTGTTTATTGCTACCAAGATAAAACAATGCCTATTAAAAGCTTTAGGGGTAATCGGCCTAATCGCATCTATTCCCCACATAGAGAAGGGCCACGGGGCTGTTATGACATGAAGTGGTGCTAGAAGGACATTGATCTTGTCTGCATAGATTTGACACTTATGGCATTTTTGGGCATAACTGATGCAGTCTTTCTTAATGGTCAACTAGTAATAACTCACTCTCATGATTTGCTTGGCCATTTGATATCCATTAGCATGTGCGCTACAAATCCTTTCATAAATTTCTTCTAGGATCCTTTTGGCTTCAACAGTGTCGATGCATTTAAGCAACACTCGATTGTGACTTCTTTTGTATAAGATTTTTCCAATTGAGGACAAATTTTATAGTCAGCCTTGTCATAGTCCTTTTATCAGTCTTGGTTGCATGTTTAGGATATTGCTAATCCTCGATTTAATGAAGTATGTCATAGTACCATGGTAGGCCATCTTTCTTTTTTTCAACGCTATTGGCAATGAACTGGAGTTGTTTAGATCCTTATCTGGATAGAAGCAATGTCCAATTCTTGGTTGACTTTAAACATGGATGATAAGGTAGCCAAAGCATCGGCTATTTGGTTTTTTTTTCTCGAGGTAAGTGTCAAAAACTGATATCATCAAATTTTTTCTTGAGCTCTACTATCAGTTTCCCATATTGCATCAGTTGGCATTGCAAGTTTGCCATTCCCCTTTCAATTGGTAGATGACTAGGGCTGAATCACCAAATACCTATAATGTCTTAATGTTTCTCTTTATAGCTGCTTGAAGCCTTATGACATAAGCTTCATATTCTGTGGTTTTATTCGTGCAATCAAAGCTTAGCCTTACTATGAACGGATAATGACTCTCGTCAAGTGACATCAATATTGCCCTAATTCTATGTCCTAGAGCATTTGATGCTCCATCAAAATACATCTTCCAGGATTGATCTTGGTTGGAGGCATCTGCTTTTTTAAAAATGCACATTAGATCTTCATCTGGAAAGTTAAAATTTAAGGGTTCATAGTCATCTGCCGCTCGACTTGCCAAAAACTCAGCTACTATACTACCTTTGATAGCCTTTTAGCTAACATAAGCAATGTCATATTCAAAAAGTGGGGCTTGCCATCTAGCTAGCCTTCCTGATAGTGCAGGGGCTTCGCATAGATACTTAATAGGATCAAGCCTTGCAATCAACCATGTGGTATGATATAGCATGTACTGCCTGAGTCTCTTGGTTGTCCACACCAAAGCACAGCATAACTTTTCCATTGCGGAGTAGTTGCACTCGTATTCTATGAACTTTTAAGTAGTAGATTGCTTGTTCCTTCTTTTCTAACTCATCACGCTACACTAATACACAACCCATAGACTTGCCAAAGACCATTAAGTAAAGGATTAAATGTCGACTAGGTACCAGAGGTACCAACATTGGTGTGCTTGATAGATAATGTTTAACTTTATCAAAGGCCTCTTAACATGCCTCATTCCACTCTCCTGGATTTTGTTTACGAAGGAGCCAAAAGATGGAGCCATATTTGTTAGTGAGCTGGGATATGAATCTAGTAATATAGTTCAGTCTCCCTAAAAAGCTTCACATTTTCTTTTGGGTTTAAGGTGGTGGCATATCTTGAATGGCTTTTACTTTGTCTAGGTCAACTTCAATCCCTTTTTTGCTTACTATAAAGCCTAGAAGCTTGCCTAAAGTGACTTTATTTAGAAAGATTCAATTTGAGTTAAAATTTTGTAGCTATTCAAAAAGCTTCTAAAGGTCTATGACATGCTTATCCTCTTTCATTTACTCGGCAATTATGTCATCCACATAGACCTCAATTTCTTTACGCATTATGTCATGGAATGGGGCTACCATGGCCTATTGATATGTTACCCCGGCATTTTTAAGTCCAATTATAGCAAAATATCCTTCACATTGTTACGAAAGTTGTTTTCTCCATGTCTTGGGTGCCATCTTGATCTGGTTGTAGCCTAAGAATCCATCTATGAAGGTGAAAAGAGAATTCTTTGTTGTGCTATCTACCAAAGTGTCAATGTGGAGCTAGCGGGAAGTTATCCTTGGGACTAACTCAATTTAGATCTCGATAATCAACACACATTCGTATTTTGCCATCTTTCTTTGGGACTGGGACTATATTGGTAACCCATTCTGGATACTTGGCTACTTCGGTAAACCCTGTATCAAACTGCTTTTTGATTTTCTCTTTAATTTTGAAGAGCATTTTTAGCTTTATTTTCCTTAACTTTTGCCTGATCAGTTTGCATCCGGGCTTAATGGGAAGCTTATGGCTACTATATCAGTGTCTAGTCCTAGCATGTCTTGATATGACCAAGCGAATACATCTTGATATTCTTGTAGTAACTCTATCAATTGGTCCTAGTCATTAACTTTATTAAGGTTCCAATTTTAACTTTCTTTGATCCTCCTAAGTATCTAAATTTATTACTTCCATTAAAATTTATTACTTCCATTAGGTCTTCATAAGGCATGATCTACTTCTCCTCTGGCTCAACTAATTGTAAGAGGTTTAGTGGTACAGAGCTTTCCTCAAAATCTTCTTCAGGATCAGCTTCACTAGCACAAATTGACTATTTGAAATTGATCTTCAAAGACCCATCAAACATATCCATGTCACTATCGTCAGGACACTTAAAGGGTAAAGAAATAAAAGTTGTAAAAGATACATATACAACCAAGGGATTTAGATAAAAAAGAGGCAAAAGAGTAATTGAGACAAAGAGATTGAAAAGTGATGTAGGCACATAATATGGAATGATATATGCAAAAGCATTTCACCGATAATATTTGATAAAAATGCCCCTTACATAGGACACATACCTACCTTTAGATGAGGGCGGGTAGGCTTTCATTTCTTGACATTACATAAAAGGGACAAGAAAAGTGCAAAGGCTTCCATCATGACCCTATCATCAAAATCAAGTTTTAGTGAAAGGACATGCATTTTATGGCTCGGTATCTTAGAGATAGAGGTTATGAAATGCTCTGTTTAAGATGACCAAGACATCTTTAACCTTTTGCTCTTCTGATCAATTTGGATCGATTTGCCTTCCCAATCAAAATATCTATGGAGAGATGGCAACATCATTAGCTTTGATTCTCCCTTTCGACCCAATGATCAAGTTACTTTCTGGTTACGGATCATTCTTTCTTGTCGCTTTCTTAACTACATATTAGCCTTAAATTTTAAGCCTTTTTTGTTGAATTAAGTGATAACTTGTAGAGCTCAGGCCATGCCTTGTAGATTCTTGCCAAGCCCTTTTCCAATGTGGGAACCTTTGCTAATGGTTATTTTTAAACCTAAGTAGGTACTCTTTGATAGATGGGCTTCAACTATTGGTAATCCTTCTCCCATAAATGTTGCATTAATGAACTCGATGGATTACAATGGTGAATCTAGTGCATCTTTATTAGGCTTTATGTAGATATCCTTAGTGAAAGTAGTGGTCATTTTTTTTCAACTCTGATGGTGATTACTTTGTAATCTATCATAAATTTGAGTTTCTGATGGAGAGAGAATAGAACAACTCTAGCGAAGTGCATCCATGGCCTTCCTAATAGGTATTTATAAGAAGGATTAATATCCATAATTTGAAAGTCCACTTCATATGTACATAGGCCTATCTAGAGTAGGATTATGATATTTTCAATTACTCCATGATGTGTTCCATCAAAAGCTCAAACTATGGTATGGCTACTCTTGATGTTGGACTAATCGATGGGGAGTTTGCTTAATGGCATGACATCAAAGGTTGACCTATCATCTATGAGTACTTTGGGCAAAATACGTCCCTTGTAATGGGTAGTGATATGCAAAGCTTTATAACTACCCTTGCCTTCAGATGGGATCTCATCATCAGTGAAGAAGATATAATTATCGACTGTGATGTTGTTCACTAACTGATCCAATTCATTGACGAAGATATTCAGTGGTAAGTATGTTTCGTTTAACATCTTTGGTAATGCATTTTGGTGAACCTCTGAATTAAGAAGCAAAGATAGCATAGAGATCTTTACAGGTTGTTTGCTCGGCTGGTCCATAATGCAGTATTCAGTGTGCTTAATGAACTTGAAAAACTCCATGGTTTCTTTTTCACTCACTTCTTCCTTGACTTTTTTTAGCTCAAAATTCTTTGCTTGGGCCTGGGTGGTATTAGTGCTTGGATATGCATCAACCTTCTATTTTTCTTGAGCTGAGGGAGTGTAACACCTATCACTATGGGTTAGGAGACTAATTCCTGATAGTTTCAATGCAATAGTTATGGAGTTTAGTTCTCTAATCATCACTACTTGATTCTAGTATTTCCATCGGACAGCTTTATTGCTTTTATACAGGAATGGTTTAGGTACCTTTACAACTAACTTTGGTGAAGGTATAAAAAAACTAACTTTAGGACTTGACTTACCATAAAGAATGAGGGGTCAATTTCTACCGTAAGGTAGTTGAATGGTTTCATCCCCTATCATGTTGATAAATTTAGCAGCAGGCATGGTTTCCTGATAGAATTCTATCTAGCTTCCATTCATCATTCTTTGAATTGAGGACCTAAACTCTTTGTATGTTTGTAAGGTATGACCTATAATTGTATGGAAGTCATAAAAGTTGTCAGGATTATCTTCCAATTTTTTTATTGCATTAAGTAACCTGACCTGAATCAATTCCTGCTAGACTAAGAACATTGGCATCCTTATATCCTCTATGCTTGCCTTGACTTCATATTTGTTCTTAATGTCGATCATGTTTGCAGCTGACTCAGTATGGTTTGGTAAAGGATTGGTGGCAACATTTGGTCCCTGGTTCATCCCAAAAAGCAAGACTTTTGAGTTAATTAGATTTTGCACATTTTGTTTCAAAGATATGCAGTTCTCAACACCATGCCTTCCTACCCCAACATGGTATTCATAGTAGGTGTTAAGATTGTACCATTACGGGTATGTTGGCTTCTTTTTTAAGACATAGATTAGGGCCACTAAATGATTTTAGAGCAAAGTTTGGTAGAGCTTCTTGTAAGTCATAGAGATAGGATCAAAAAGTTATCTTTGTTGATTTGTACCTTGATTGCCAAGTGCATTATTAGTTGCTCGATTAGGACTTTGGTGAACTTATGGATGGTAGCTTTATGGTAGGTTGGATGGGATTATGAAGGATGGGTTGTAGGTTATGGCATTAATTGGCTGAGGGGGTATTGTGATAGGGTAAGAATATAACGTGCTTGGGTAGTGAAGGTCAGGTATTTGATGCTGTTTTGGTTGAAATAAGCTAGCATAACATATTGGCCTCTCTTTTTTTTTTCTTACTAGCAATAGGCTTTTTGCTCGATCCAGATGTTTCCTCGACTAACATGCTACCACTATTAATGGCTGCGTCAATCATTTCTTTAGAGAAAAGTAGGTCTGCAAATTTCTTGGTGGCATTTCCTATGAGCTTCTAGTAATAAGAAGCATGTAAGGTGTAAATGAAAGTGATATCATCTCTTTTTCTATAAGAGGAGGCTGTACTAGGGCTTTTTCTTCTCTCCACCTTCGGGCATATTACCTAAAACTTTTAGTGGATCTCTTCTCAACAAGTATTCAGAAAATCAATCCAATGCCCAATCTAACACATACTAGTATTGATTTAGAAAGGCCTTAGCCAAGTCGGCCCATGATTGGATTTTTACATTGTCTAGCTTGATATACCATCAAGCTGCTACCTAATGAGGCTATGCTAGAAGCAATGGATAAAGAGCTTTTCATCTTTCTCATACTTGACCATCTTTCGTAGGTACATTCAGATATAGACGGAAGGGTCAGTGATTACATTAAACTTTTTAAACTCTAGAACTTTGATTTTTAGGGAATGATAAGGTTGGACACCAAAGACAGCGATTGTGCATCAAGAGCTTCGAACTTGTCACTCCTCTCGATAGCTTGGAGGCATTTTTCTAGTAGTTGGAATTTGTTCACTTCTTTGGCAGTTATGGTGGACTTTTAACCTCCTGTTTTCTCTAGTTCCTCATGGTCAAGGGTTATCAGATCTATAGATGAGACTGCTATATTCACCCCTTGAGTATCGAGAATGAATTGACTTACCGCAATAGGACTTCGATAGATGATTGGCAGAGCTTGAGTGGTAATTGTGAGAGCAGGCTGTTGTTCTAGATTATTGGTAAGGAGACTTTTAGTGTTGGGAGGATCATTCCTCGTGTTGGCAGTGCTGGCTTACCCTTTTTCTTTCATGGAGGCTATTATTAGTTCCATAAGCCTGGTATTTTGAGTTTGCATTTCACTTTGTTGACAAAGCATCTAGTCCTATGATTCCTTAAACATTAGCTTAAGTCGCTCAATACAAGCTTCATGATCACTTTTCATGATTTGTTCACGGTGTCATGTGTTACAGTGGCATGTGATGTAAGGTTAGGTGTTCCTGATTGATCTCAGAATCCCTTGCACTTTTATGGCCCAATTCTCATATTAGACTTTTATTTAAAAATGTATCTATTAACGCGCATTTTTGATGCAATGACGAGTTAAGATAATAAATGATTAATACAAGTGTAATGAAAAATGATGAAAATTAATGTGCATATACCTTAAAGAGAATTGGTTATTGGAACAGCTTCATCAATAACATCATTCATAAAGTCACAGAAGGGGTTTTTCTTTTACGACATTATTACATCTGAAAATATCTAACGTGATTACATTATGTAATCACATAATCAAGAAAACCCAAAAGTTGTTGCTCATGATCTCTAACAGGTATGATGTCTCACTTTATGGACTGGGCTACTTAAATCATGTTGTTTGCCTCTTGCTGAGCCATCTAAACTTGTTTAGTGAAGTGCTAATGTTATTCTTGGTAATTCAGACCTGCTTGGTTGATTGTCGCTTGCCAATCTAGTTTGCGCTGCTCGAAAGCCCTTGTTACTTCATTGATATGACCTTGATGAACATGGAGAAACTGTTTTAACCCTTGGATTCTATGAGTGTGGGCTTCATCTTTAACCCCGGTAGCTCTCACATCTTGCATTTAGGCCTTTAGTTTTTGATTCCTTCATTGGTAGGTGGAAGCCAAAGCACATGCCCTCGTGAACCTTTTTTTATGGTTTTAACTTCCTCATTTTCCTAATTCAACTCGCGATTGAGAATGGAAACTTTTGTTTCCCATTCAGCTGATGTCTTGCCAATATACCAGGACTTGTTAGCTTTTTGGAGCATCACATAATCCCTAGTTAGGCTTTCGAGGTCATTTTTGAAACAATCCCTTTTTTTAATGACTCGATCCATTTCACATCTCCTAAGATAGATATCCATCTCTAGCTGGCCCTTTTCCTCCTTAAGTTGAGAGATTTCTATATCAAAGGATGCCTTTTCTAGCTCAAACTCCCTCCTAAGTAGCTTGATCTCAGAAGGAGGTTCCTCTATTAGGATTTGCAGTGTCTTGGATTTATGTGGTAGTAATGGATCATTGATATAGTGGAGTCTCCATTCTTTATATCCAGGGATGGTGGGGCTTCCTTGTTAGTATCTTTCCATATAATAGACCTTCTTTCAAGCTTTAAAAGCTGACTAGACTTTTACTTTATAAGTGAGCTTTCTATATTCAAAATCCTAATGTCCAAGTCTTTGAAGAATGGGATGAATTGCTGGCACTGGAACTAACGTAATACCTATAGAGGAGCGTAACTAGTATTTCCCCATAATCTTAAGAGTGTTACACAAGTGTAGTCTCCAAATCTATACACAATCGACTGAATGAACACCCATAAGGCTCTCCACATGATTTCTTCCTCCTTGACATTTCATAATTCCTTGATCCAATGATTTTCTATCTTATTTTGATGAGATTCTTCCTCTAATACTGTGGAAAGAAGACTGAACTTGAAGAAGAAATTTCGTTTAGTTCTTTCCTCACTAACATAGAGACGACCTAGGAGCCATATCTAGAGCAATGGGGAACCCCCAATAAACCTTCCTATTTTTATTCTTTTACAAAAGCTAAGGGCATGGATGGTTTCGATGATGATGGCAGAAGCAAGGTTGATGTCGCAACATAGGCTAAAAAATAAATCTATGACTGCCACCTCTACATAACCCAAAGTTTTCGAGAATATGACGAGCCTGTAGATTGCTAGAGTGTAGACAACTTAAACTTTTTTTTGGTCAGAAGGATTTACCATTACCTCTTTTAAGCTAGCCTAAGATATGAATCCGCTGCTCCCTTTTACTTTGACGTCACTGTCAACACATGCTTTTGTAGCTCCAAGAATTTGCCTTAACCTTTTCTTGAATGGAGGAAGCAATAACACTTAGCAGTAAATACGGTTAGATTTAGCCCTTTCTATGTTGAACAAAGCTATTTATTTATTAATGGTAGAGACTAAATTTTGTTGATAGAAGGTCAAACATC
>JBBYHO010539549.1:11851-60863 GCA_038382025.1 Adansonia gregorii
AGCCCTTTCTATGTTGAACAAAGCTATTTATTTATTAATGGTAGAGACTAAATTTTGTTGATAGAAGGTCAAACATCCGTAGGTAGAATTCCAGAACTGTCACTGCTCGTAACAAGCCATCATCCAACTGAACTCAAAGTAAAAGAGTTATATCCCCGTACTTTTTAATGAAGGCTTCTTTCTCATTGTTATCCCCACTATCCCAAATATGCTTCAATTACTAACAATCATTCTAACAAAAATTGATCTTGACTTCTTCATGCATTTCTAAGAAGTAGTCAGGCTTTAACATGTCTCCATCTTGACGTTGGCGACCTTCTGACCATGTTCTGACATTTTCAAAGGACACGATAGTGGAGATAAGTTATTACTCCATAAATGGTGCCCCTTGGTGAACATTGAACCAGAACAATTGTCCCAAAATGATGATATTCATGATAGTTATGATGAAATGATGCATGCACCAAAATGCAAACAAAAGGAAAATAAGTTAGTGGATCATATAGGAGTCAAATGTAAGGAAATAAAGAATTTAAGAACATCAGAACAAAATATTCATAACATGTCTCAACCAAGGTGGTGAGACAAGAAATGCGTAGTATTTTAACATGTCAGGATATAGTTTGCCCTTTATAAGGTGATGCAATATTGTATTTTAATGGCAAAATAATTGGCCAGTAATAATATCTGTTTATCACTACTCGTGCGGATGCAGGTTAAGCCGTGACTCGGATAACATAACAGCATGCAGTATAAGACATTATGAATGATGGTTTTTGCCCATTATCACTTATTTATACAAAGGTTAGCCATCGTTTAGGGAGCATGGTGGCATGCCTTAATAAATGACAAAAATGCAGATTGTGGGTGACAATTGCAACTCATTATCACCTACATAATTATGGTAATTAAGAGTAACGATTAGGAATGTTTCCTCGAGTAACCCTATTTTTCGAGTATTCTAAAAGCATTCCGCTATGGTTTGACATGATTTAGCTCATAGGGCTTATTATATGAGGTTTAAGTTGATGCCTAAATAGGTATCTGAATTGCTCCTTCATCTGGTAAAGATTGTTGACCCTAAACTTAAACCCATCATGGGTTTGGCAGAATGGTATGCAAATACGGAGGGTTACTCACGAGTGACAGGTAATTTACTTTCGAGAAGTTATTGCTACACCTGTGTAAAAGGTTACTCACGAAGGTGGATAGCTCACTTCTTCTTAATGATTAGGTTATAACCATGCCACAGAGTTTGGTGGGACTCTAATGCTCTTGTAAGTGCACGGTTTGTGATGAGGAAACAATCAAAACTTGTTGCTTACTCCCATATTACCATATTTATTAGACTGATGATTATTCAAAAATAAGATAATCCTGACAATCATGCCAAACAAAAGGTTAGTTTAAAAAACAAAAAAAAAATAGGTCATAGTTAAATAATGATCGAAGATCGAAGGAACCAAGAACCTAGCAAGACACGATTAGTTATTGGCCTAACTCTCTATACTATCCCCAGTGGAGTCGCCAAGCTATCGTAACGTGCCCCGGGGTGGATCCTTACAGATCTATGGGTGCATATGACTTAAAACATTTTTTTGACTTGGAAATGTCTTATTGACCAAAACTTTTCTTTCACAACATGATGAGAATGAAAAGTTTGGATTCTCAACTTGTGATACAGTGAAGGAAACCATAAGATAAATCGCTCATCTTATTGGTCTCGAATGACCATCATGAAATGGCTAACGCATGGAGTCGCCATCGATCATTTCAGGCTAGGCATGACCGGATGGCTATTGAAACCTATGTTTTAAGTTACAAAACTTAAAACATCGATCTTGTGGTCTACATTGTACAAAGATTCATCTTGGGTTTGAGAGTTGGTTATGCACGATGAGGTATGAACCTTTTTGCAATGCCCAAAATCGATACCTTACTAGCTATATCTCATCTCGATTTTGATTTTTCAATTTTAACTCATCATTATTTAAATATAAGCCTATTTTAATGCATGAATTTTATAGAAATACAAATCCAGGTTTTAATGAAAAGATTTAATCTCATATACACCCTGGATAGATGGAGAATATAGAGATTTTCAATAAAAATGACCTTTGGATCTTATTTTGGAAAATGGAATGTTCCACTTTGTGCACTAGAGAGATACCCGTGCAGAACATTACCTTTAATTTTATTTGACATGATTGGAAAACATGAATGCAAATAATCATCACAAAGAAATCACGTAAGGCAACAAATGAAGTAACATAACATGGACCATTCAATGCAATGATAAAGAAAAAGGATAGACTATTAGAATTTATCTCGTAATTGGCATCGATTATCTGAGAATAACTGAATCGATAATTTTTTAGATGCATCTGGGTTTCTTGATTGAATAAGGTTTGTTTGACACATTCATAAAAGTCTAGGAAGAAGAAAAATTTAATTGTAGTTGAAAGATAGGGTTGGAGTATCCCTTCAAAAAGATAAGGTTGAAGTATCTCTATGGATGACAAATAGTTTTGACAAAGGAAGATTTTTAAATCTTGACAATTTTGAAAAAAGGGGTGGAGTATCCCGCCAAAAAGAGTTGGAGTATCCCCATGAATAATAAATAATTTTGACAAAGAAAGATTTTTAAATCTTGACAATTTTGAAAAGTGAGGTTAGAGTATCCCCTCAAAAGGTCAGGGTTGGAGTATCTGCATGGATTGTTCTTGAGTCTGAATGGGGTGATATAGAGACATTCGAATGTTTCGAGACAAAATTCGAGAAAATAACTTAATTTTGATCATGACCAAGAACAGGGGACAACATTGCGTGATCCCACTTTCTGAATTTATTTTGGATTGGTTTGAAAGCTTTAGAGGATGGACAAGATACCAATAGAAAGGTAACTTGATGAGGGTCAACTAAAAATATTCCTAATATCCTAAAAAATCACTTTCTGGGGAAATAGATTTTCCCATTTAGGTCAATTATGCTATTAATAGAGCATGTAAGGAAAAAGGTGTGTCAAAATTTGAAAAATCATTTCAAGCTCATTTGGCATCAAAAAATTGCAAATAATACCTTTTCAGAAAGGGAATTTCATGAACTTCTTAGGGAAAATGTTGGACAAATTTGGAAAGATTGTTTAGTGGGCCTAAAGAGCCCAAATAACTTTGTTAACTCTAAAGATTCTAAATAGTTTAGGTTTGAAAAATCATAACTCTTTCATCCGGACTGATCCAGGGGTGAACATGACCTTATTTTAAAGATATTTTGACACACTTTCAGAGAAAAATATTATAAAATTCATGAAAAATGGTATGGGATTTTAAAATGCTTTTCAATTTGTAATAGTGATACTGCCAGTAGGGGAAATGCAAAGTAGAGGATATTTCTTATTTCCCCTATGTTTATGGGTCCAAACTCAAGTCATCAACATTCGAACATCCATGACAGAAGGGAATGAATGGCATAAGAATCGCAAACTCATTTGCACAACCCCGGAGTAATTTGGGATGATGAAATAGTCGTTGATCATACTACTTAAGGTTTTGGCTCGAAAACAAGGCATGAACATTTAGCGAACAAGTGCAAGGAAATTTTTATGGGAAAATCAGAAGTTTTAAGCTCGTTTAATCAAGATTCTAGATTTGAAAATTTTAATTTTCCCTAAGATTTTTGCTAACTTTAAGGAAAATACTAGGTCCATGCTAATCCTTATTGGTTAAGGTTAACATGCTTGGCTTGGAGAGGTTTTGAAAATCAGTTTTGGTAGCCATCAAACATGCATTTAGACAAAGAGAAGACAAAAAACGTACAATGGGATGGCACATAACATGAATGGGAATGCTAACTTTACTAATGGTCTAGATAAAGATAGTGTTATGCACTTTGACAAAAAAATGTTATGGACCCTGAAAATGAAAATGATTCATGACATGATGCAAGCTAATGTATAAATATGCTTGAAATATGTTAGGCTTAGGAATCATACATGGATTAATCATAACAAGATGCATACATATGGTATAAACTGCATGAGCAAGAGCTATCAACATAATAAGGATGAAATCAGGCATTTTGCACATCAAAAAGGCATTAAGGCATCCAAATCCTAAATTACCACAACCAAAGGGCATAATAATGCATGAGAATCTTAAGAGGGTGATGGGAACATGTAGAGCTCACTAAAATGATGAAGATGCTGAAAAATAAAAAATGAAAGTGATAAAGTAAAAAGTTACATTGATAAAACTTTAATTTTTTGCCAAATAGTTAGAGCAGTAGAGATGGCTTGAATTTTCCTCTTTTCCTTATTGTTAATAAGCAAGAAAAAGATAGCAATAATGAGGTTTTGGTTCTATGTGGATGAGGGTGATTTCCATAATGTGTAATAGTTAAGAGTGAGTGTTTTGAGGCTGTTTTTGGATGGTGAGTGAAGAGCTACAGATTTGGTTTTCTTTTATATGTGAATGTCTTTTTGGAAGCTAAAACAAGTTGGAATCTCCAATCTCTCAGCCGATATATAAATAGTCTATTTATACCCATATTTTGGAGCCAAATTGGAGATGTTTTTGGTCATTTCTCAAGAGGGACAAAGTGGCTATAGAGTGGCTATAGGGAGTAACTTGCTACCAATATAATGGACATAAGGTGGCTGGTTTAAATACTAAAATGATTTATGAACAAATAGGGTGGCTAATGGTGATCTTGGTCAACAAACTAAGGAGAAGTAGAGTGATCATGTGCATTGACCTTTTTATCTAATTTAGACTTTAAAAAATGTTTTGATTGATTCAAAATTCCAAATTCATAATCTAATATGGGTTTTGATATTTTCTGTGCAAAAAAATGAGTTAAAATCGAGTTTTTGATCAATGGTGGATGAATAAAAAATGCTCGAATAGTGAAAAATGGTCAATATGTATTGATACATTGCAGAATGTATCAATACATTTGGTTCAAAAACCTTGAGATCATTGTATCAATACAATAAACATTGTATTGATACAATGATTATTGTATCGATACATTTCTTTACAGAATGCACATTTTGGTTTTGGCATGGCCTAGTATTGATACATGAGCTCCTATATCGATACATAAGCTCATGTATCAATACATTTACATGTTGTATCAATACAAATGAGGACATTTCAAATTTTTGGATCATTGGAGCATTGTATCAATACATGAGAACCATTTATCGATGCATTCTAGCAAAATTGTGAATTTTCTCATATCTTTTGTCCCTGAACACTTTGAACTATATCCTTTGATGCCACATCTTTGCATTTATCTTTGATATGATCCATAGTCCTTCTTGACCTCCTCAAAAATACATTTTTTCCTAGCGACACATCACTCGGTGATCATCGCCCCCTCTCACGTCTGTGGCCTAAGTTGCTAAAAAAATAGCCTGGACAAAGTAAGGTATTTACACTCATTTAACCCCTAAGCCTCCAAATGAACTAAAATAAATTCGAGAAGGGCAAAGCGTTATGCGGTCCCCTATTTTTAGACATAAAAAATTTGCCTGAACCAGTTTTTTGAGGCATACAAAGGCCTCGAAATGCATTTGATTAATTTGCTATGAAGTCGAGTGTCAAAATAGGTCCTAAAAGGCTTTGATCAAGGCTAAACAAAAAATAATTTTATCTTTTTTCGAATTATTAGTTTTAATTTGAAAATACTTATTTTCATTGAAAATTATATTCCTTTTATTTTTCAAAAAAGTTTTTAAAATGTTTATCTATGGGATACTTCAACCTTTTTCTCTAAAAGGATACTCCAACCTTATTTTTTTTAAACTCTATCGTTAATTTTTTCATCTTTGGGGATATTCTAACCTCATTTTTTAAGGGATACTCCAACCCTATTTTTTAAACATTAAAAAAATCCAAATTTTCTCTCTCAAACTTCCCCAAGCCTTTTTAATTGAAATTTCTTTTTATAAATCAAATGACCATCAAGTCCAAACATGTCTTAAAAATTGTCATTCTGGTTATTCCTCAACAATCAAAGACAATTACAAGATACATTCCACTTGTCCCTCCTTTATGCTTTTTTGTGTGTATTTTTGTACGATGTTATTTATTTTTATCTTGTTAGCATGTTTCCCTTTATGGTTTCCATAATGCAACCATATTTCCAAATCATTTTTAAAAATTATGAAGCAATGTTCCATGATGGTATCCCTCTAGTGCTTGATGCTAAATATCAGATTTTTAAAATAAAATCTAGAGATCATTTTCATAAAAAATCCTATGTTCCCTATATCTCTAAGGTGCATACAAGATTTAATTTTTTTTAAAAAATGACATTTATAATTCTTATACAAAATTCATGCTTAAAAACATATTATAGCAAAATAATGACAAGTTGAAACTTAAAAACCTGAAACCAATGTAAGATAAGGCTAGCAAGCATTGCTTTATGGCATTATGGGGTGCTAATCTTTCCTTACACATAACCAATTCTCGAGCCTAATTAATGAATCTTTAGATCTTAGAGACCTCAAAATTGATGTTTTAAGTTTCATATTTAGAGATGTCATTTTCAATATGTATCTGATCATGCTTAACCTTTAATTATCAGTGCCGATTCTAAGCCATTAGCCACTTCTTAGTGACCATTTAAAAGAAATTGGATAAACAACTTGTCTGATGGTCTTTTCCCTCGCTTTTATCTTTTCTAAAACATTCACCCATTTTGGATCACTTTCAGCCTCTTCTTTTCAATGAAATTTAACTGTTTATGTCAATCCCGGGCCTATTTAGCTTTCTCCAATTTGGTCTCTATCAGTACCCAAAGTAAGGGAATTTCAACTTTAATTGGTAAAATGGCCTTCATACCATAAACCAACGAATAAGGCATTACACTATTTGAGGTTCAAACTTAATTTAGATAAAAGCCAAAAGGGCAAAGGGGAGTTTTAATGCCAATCCTTATAGGTTCATTCCATCTTTCCCATAGTCCTTTTGATGTTTTTATTAGCTTTTTACTTTGTTCATTATCGGATGATATGTCATTGAATTATGATATGAAATTCTAAATTAGGTACATACCTCTTTCATCAATTTATTATTCAAATTAAAAGTGATATTTTATATAGTTCTTTCAGGGATTTTAAAGCGACAAATGATATTGGTCTTTAAGAATTTTATCATTGTTAACTTTGTTACATTTGCATAGAAGGTAGCTTTGACCCACTAATGAAATATTCTATGGCCACTGATCATAACCTTTTCTATAAAGAATTTCACTGGCTAGAACAAAGCTTATTGCTTACCTCCTTAACATCCTTTTATAACTTTCAGAGGCTTTGTCTGGGTATAGAGGATCCTTAAGATATCTTTTGATGCCATAATACCATAGGCGGTTAATGGCTTCTGTTTGACATTATAACAATGTGTAAGGGACTTATATATACTTAACTAAATGGGAATTAGTTTTTACCTCTTATTTACTTTAAACATCGAGGCAAGGGTAGCTAAAATATCTACCATCTTATTACCATCTCAAAAAAAATAGATGGATTCCACTCTTAAATTCTTGCAGTAATTCTACTATCAATTTTTTATATTGTAGCAACTCGGAATCTTAGGTTTTCCATTGTTCACATAGTTGATAAAACTACCAAGGTTGAATCCTTATTGACTTTCAATATTCAGGCTTTCCTGTCTATGGTTATATAGAGTCCCATGATGTATACATCTTATTATATGGCATTATTCATGAAATCAAAATCTAATTTGGCAGTGAAAGGATAGTAATCTCCTTTCGAGGATATCAAGATTACCTAATTCCATGGCTCAAAACATTTAAAGCTTCATCAAAATGCATCTTCCATACTAATTGCTTGAGCTATTCTACTTCATTTTTAATAAAGATATACATCAAATTCTCATCAAAGAAATCAAAGTCTAAAAGCTGATAATCATTAAGCATTTGACTTCCTAAAAATTCAACAATAACACTTCTTTTTATAGCTTTATGGCTTATGTAGACTATTTTTATTTCGTTAACAAGACCTGATATCTAGTTATTCATCTAGACAATGCTAGTGCTTCAGAAAAGCACTAGATTAGATCCATGTTGGTAATTAGCCACGTACTATGATGCAGCATGTATTGTTAGATCTTTTTTGCAACCCAAACTAGGGCATAACATATATTTTCTATTTAGGAATAATTACCTTATACTCTAAAACCATTTTACTGAGGTAATAAATGGCTTTTTCTTTTTTCCTAATTTTGTGATGTTGCCCTAATACGCATCCTATTGACTTTTTAAATACTATAAAGTAGAATATGAAGGGTTGTTCTAGCAGTGGCAATATTAGAACTAGCAAACTTGACAACTAATGCTTCACTTTCTTAAATGCATTTGAGCAATCTTCATTCCATCTAGTTGGATCTTGCTTTTAGAGGAGGTAAAAAATTAGATCTCATCTGTCTGTAAGTTGAGAGATAGAACGGGTAATGTAAATCACTTTCTTAAAAAAATTTCTTACTTATTTTTGCGTGCGTAGAGGCGGTAATTTTTGAATAGCTTTAATCTTATCAAGATCAACCTTAATCCTTTTTCCACTTATAATGAAGCCCAATAACTTCCTCGATATGGCTCCAAAGGTGCATATTGTCGAATTCAACATCAATTAATGCATTCTTAGCCTTTTGAACAATCTCTATAAATTCGTGACATGCCTTTCCTCTTGGGGCTATTTGGCAATCATGCCATCCACATAGACTTCAATCTTTTTATGCATCATATTATGGAATAGATGACTATTACCCTTTGGTTGGTTTCTCTGACATTCTTTAATCTAAATGGCATCGGTTTATAATAAAATATACCCCACATTGTAATAAATTTGGTCTTTTCTATGTTTTTTAATGCCATTTTAATTTGGTTACACCTCAAAAATCCATCCATAAAAGAAGACAAATAGTTTTTTATAGTGTTATCAACCAGAGTATCAACATAAGGAAGAGAAAAATTACCTTTAGACTTGTTCAATTCAAATCCTAATAATCTAGACATGTTTTTCCTATCTTTTTTTAGCAATAGAGATAATATTTGCAAATTACTTTGGGTCTTTTCATCTCAAAAAATCTGAACTTAAATTATTTTTTTTACTTTTTATAAAATTTTTAAGGGTAGTTCTGATTTCATTTTTTTAAACTCTTTCTAAAACGACTTGCATTATGGTTTCAAAGGTAATTTATAGACCACGATCCTTGTGTCTAGGCTTGGCATATCTTGATAGGACAATGCAAAAAAATTTTAAAACTTTTGAAGCAGACTTATCAATTCTTCTCTGATAGCTGACATGAAAGAAATCCCTACTCTAACCTCTTTTCTATTATCTTCATTATCCCTTAAATTTATCACCTTTGAAGGCTCTTTATGGGCATTATTCATTAATCATTTTATTTAATTAATTTTATTAGATCAAGAGGAAAAGTATAATCATCAACATCCTTTTCAAAATTAACCTTGTCCAAGCAAACATCATATTCAAGTGGGCCTCTAAACCTTGAATAAGATTTTTGGCTTTTTCATTAAGAAATTTATAAAGGTGAAGAAAAGAAAGAATGGGCAAACAAAACTATGGTGTGATTTGCATATGTGTGTATAAATAAAAAAAAAAGAAAATATTGGTATGAAAAAAACTAAATATATATAAAAATTTAATTTATATACATATCATTTCTATAAATGATTATGTAACATTTTAAGTGATAGAGAGGATCCGTAGATGCTAAAGTAAGTTCCTAAAATTGCTCTAGAATTGGTTTAAACACTATAGTCTTCTCATTAACAATCTAATTCCTTCAAATGTATCCAAGAGGACATGAATGGATTTTATGATCATCATTTGGCTCCTTACTATTTTCTCCAATAGTTGCCACTTGACACTTCTCAAAGTCCTTGTTGATCTCTATTATGGTATCTTTATTTTTATCCTTCTATTTTTGGATTGATGACCCTTCCATGGTCAAAAATTTCTTTAAACGAGAGGTGAAAAGCTAACTTTTGGCTTGACTCTCAGTCGATGGCCTGGGCTAGTTTCTTTCTTTGAGTTTTGTTCTTTATTTTCTTCTTTTGGCTTCATTTCAACTTGAAGCCCAATTCATGTTTGCCTTTCTTGCCAACCATGTTGATGGATTAGCTTATCCTCTACAGATATTTTCCAAGGCTTATTTTTAGCTTAGGCACCTTTTTCTACCATGAGCTTGGTACCCATGTCCGTGCTCTTTGAAAACCTTGACTTTAAGATTAAAGAGGCTTTCACAACAAAGGTGGCATTAACAATTTCAACAGCTCTGAAAAAATATTAGCTTCAGCATTTACCTCAACATAAAGAGCATTAGTAGAAGTCATGGTCACAATATTTTTTTCCTAGATATGCGGACCATTTTTTCATCAATTATGAATTTGACTTTCTGATGAAATGATGAATATATGGAATTGGCAAAGTGGATCCATGGTTGTCCCAATAAATAATTATATGTTGGGACAATACCTATGACATGAAATTCTATTTCAAAAGTGCAAGGACCAAAGTAATTGAAATGATTCTTTTAATTTCCCTTTTTGTTCCAATAAATGCTTTGACAATCATCTAGCTATGCTTTATTTGGCTTGTGCCAATTAGTAACAACATTACATTGAGAGCTAACCCATTATCAATGAACATTTTTCGTAGTGTAGTCCATTGTAGTTAGCGATTATATGAAGGGCTTTTGTGGAAATGGTCCCTTCTAGCAGGATTTCATCATTGCTAAATGAAATGAAGTTGTCAGGGACAATATTATTTACCAAAAGATCAAATTTATTTATCGATATATCTTAAAAGGCATATGCCTAGTTAAGCACTTTTAACGAGACATTCTGGTGTAGCTTTGAGCTGAATAATAGAGGTAAGGAAGAGATTTTTATTGGTTGTTATTTTAATTGATCGACAATGTTATACTAATTATTTTTTTATAAATTTAAGAAATTTGATTACTTTTTTATCAATTCTTATTCTTTTTCTAGGATATCTAGATATTTGTCATTTTGGTTTTGCTTTGGCATCAGTTTCATTAATTTTAAGGTCAAAATATCGATCACTTCTAGTCACATGCTTACCTTGTAATTTTAATAATATCTAATTAGCTTGTAATAGTCTTTGAAGTTATAACCCTACCATCATACTCCTATGGCACTTGTTCATTATCTTTTTATGAAAAAAGAACTAGTGTCCTAATGATAAGTGTAGAAGCAGTTTCAATTTTAGGAGTAGTCTTTAGCTTATTGCTGTAGATAATAATAAAGTGACTAGCACCATAGGGTGGTTGCAATGGCCCTTTATTAGTTAGGTTGATTGACTTTTCTTCCTTTAGGTTAGCTTCTTTATAAAATTCAACTTCATCATTATGCATCATTCTTTGGATCACGGTTGAAATTTCTAGACAATCTTCTAAAAGATGTTCTAGAGTCATGTGAAACTTGTAAAAGCTAGCCCTAAAATCAAATTAGTTATCAGTGCTTCTATGATTTTGACTAAAGATTCCACCTTTAGTCAGGGTCACCTAACTTTTTTCCATTAGGGTTTTAACTTTTTAGACAGCTGTCTTTACCAATTGTTCTTCTTTAGCGATTAAGACATGCACTCCAAGTTCTAGATGATTAGCTACAACATTTGCTACTACATTAGGTCTTAGAGCATCGAAAATCACCCACCTTAAGAAGGCTTTTGACCTTTTTTTAAAAGCCAGACAATTTTCAATTGAATGGCCTACTACCGCATGATATTCCTAGTAAGTATCAAGTTGCACTAGCTATAAAAATTACCCTCATACAGTTTGGTAAAAAATAAATGCTACCAATCGAGCCTCAAGAAGCTTATCAAATATTTCTTTAAAATAATAAGATCTGGGTTGATTAGCCTTTTAGGCTGGTTTGAATTGGGCTTGAATTAATTTTAAGAATGAAGATTTATGATGGTGGTTCATGGGGTAAGTGAAGCAAGAACTTAGGGCATATTAAAAAAATATATGTTTTAGGTTTATTAACTTTGGTTATGATAATAAGGGCGAGGCCCTTGATGGTATGGCTAATCAGTATAGTTAATGGATAGGACATTTTTCTTTTTAACTGGATTTAGCCTTTTTTTCTAGTAAAAGATTCACTAGCTGCAATCATTTTGACTTTTATTGTTATCTCAATCATTTCTCCTAATATAACAAGGTCGGTGAAGTTCTTAGTTGCATTCTCTACCAATTTATCATAGTAAGAAGGGCGTAAATTATTTACAAATACCATGGTTGTTTCTTTCTTAGTTAATGAGGGTTGAACTTGAAAAGCTATATCTCTCTATCTCTATTCATATTTCTTAAAAAATTCTATGGGCTTTTTCTTCGTGTTTCGCAAAGTTAGCTTATCTAGTACCCATTCAGCCATGTATTTGATAAGTTGATCCAACATTGAATTTGGGTATAGTTTAATTAATTATACCACATGAGTTCTTATCCTGGCAAGCTTTCTTAAAAATAGTGAATAAGAAGCTTGTCATTTTGTGCATATCTAGTTATTTTTTGAATGAACATTCTGATGTGCACTAAAGGAAAGGCAATGCTATTGTACTTTTCAAACTCAAGCATTTTAAACTTTAAAAGAAAGTCCAAATTTGGTACCAAGCTAAGATCTTCAACATCGACACTACTATAAAGTTTGGCCTTTTTATAGTTTTAAGCCTTCTTTCTAGAAGCTACAATTTTTCTTTTCTGATTTTTGATTTTGCCAGCTTTTTATCTTTTTATTTTCACTTTTCTTTCTCATCATGGTTAAGAACCACCGACTCCTCTTATGTAGCTATAGTTCTTACATTTACCTCTTATGAAGGAGTGTTAAGGTTAATAACCATGATTGGTGGAAAATTAGTTGCAGGGACATTTTGTTGCATATTTTGGGTATTTATCGATTGTGTATTTTGAGCATTAGTCAGCTATCTTTCAATTGGTACCCCTCAAAAACCCCAACAGGAGTATCAAAAGTAACTTTTGGCTATTGATGAATCGGCCCCCTTACCATTAGCAATTCCATCATCCTTGTGATTTATGCTTCTAGTTCTTTTGTCTTGGCCTCTTGGGCCTCATGCTGACTTCTTTCTAATCTTTTTAGTCTAGCTAAATGGTTTTTGGCCATTCTTCTTGCTTTGTATCAAGTATGCTACCGATGGGTGGGTGGTTAATGGGTTGGTCTCTCTAAGTTTACAATATTGGAACTTTAAAAATTCTAAATTTCCTTAAGTTAAAGTTTTTATTTATGAATTCATGAAATTAATAATTGTATGAATATATATGTATCTATGCATGGTATGAACATATGGATATATGAACGCACTTGTAGGAATGCTTACTTTAGCAAAAGATTCCAAACTTAAAAATTTTCATTAACTTTATAGAGAACTACACATTCACATTGTTGGTCATGGGTGGATTATATTAAAAGAAGGTCTTATCTTTCTCGTATTGGTCTCAAGCTTTTTCTAAAAATTTAAGTACAATGTATCCATGTACCTCACAAGGTTAATCTATCTCTGTAGGACCTCAACCTTTTCCACCACTTTTCTAGCACGGAAATAGCTAAGTGAATCTATTCTATGAGATAATCTAGGTACATCTGTTGGCTTATACATCCAGCTTCCCATATTTTTCATCTTCTGCTCACCATAACTTGTCATCCCAGTACGTTTCCATGTCTTGGTAGGCTCATATCAAAGCTTGAATATTATCCTTTCTCTGCTATAGTTCTACTCTTACCTTCATAATAATTATTGAAAGGGCATTTTTTCCTATAACAACTAGGATATCTGTCCCTATTCTTTGTACAAGGTAACTCTGAGTTATTTTTTTTTCTCAATAGACCTTTTTAGCTTGAGATAAGTACTAATATGCTCTTTCCTTTATCTTTCAAAAATGACATCCCTGACTTCTTCTTCCAAAGCTTTAGCCTTTCATGCCCATAATTCTTTATAAAGTTTGTTCATCTTTTTCATCATTTCTTTAGAAGTCCTACTAAAACTTTTAGATATCCTTGCAAGTTTTAGTTTTTTGTTCTATTCTAACTACTCCATCTTCATTAAATTATACTCTTCTTCCATTTTCATGACATCTTTGTCTTTAGCCCCTATTTTTGTCCTTAAATAGACAACTTTTTCTTAACAGTACCTGATTCTCATCTCTTATTCTTTTCTATTCTTTGGTAGCCTCTTCCTTAATTAAATCTATCTCAAAGGGCATAATAGGCTCTGGTTGGATAAAGACTTGGTGAATGGCTTATTTATACAAATAATGATCATGTTGCATCCTTGGATTTTCCTCCAAGCATTATATCCTAATGTAGTCTAGTCTGTATATGCACATAACCCAGACTCATAACTTTCTCTCCATTTCAAAGCAGTTTGCTAATGTGTATTTCCATAATCATTCCCTTGGTATTCAAGATCTTTACAAGCTATTCTTAAAGTCATCAAAATAAACTGCTGGGGCCCATATTGTCCTATACTAATAATGACGCATACCCTATGGTGCCCCAAATTCTAAGGCATAAATAATGAAGCCCCACACCAACAGACAAAAGGTTTCACCAAAACAAAACATCCAAGTTTGGTTAAAGTTAAGATCTCTTCCATCATTAGAGTCATGTCATAATGATTAAATGAGAAACACTCGAATGATGGATCTCAAAACTTGATCACAGCATTGAGTAACTGTTCATCAATTTGTATCTTGAGGAGGAATGCTATCTACTCATATTTTTTAATGAATTAGGTTTGCTTCACATTTCCTTATCTATCCCGAATCTTTGTTAACTCTCTTAAATTATTTTGATAGAGGTCCAAATGGGTAATCTTTGGCAAATTAGATAGAAAACCCTTTGATATACAGCCCCTATGCTTTTGACTGATCCAATTCTGATTTAGCACGAACCTACTAGAAGTCCTTGGAAATAATTACTACGTGCACTCATTTAGCCACAAAGTTAGATGAAAATTAACTTAAGTTGAAATTCTATTTTAAAGCAAGCATTCCTATATGCTTACCAAAATGCACTAAAAAGGAAAAAAAAAGAAAATAAGTTATTATCCATAAATAATATTAAATCCAAATAAATTTTCAAAATGAAAAACAAAACAATTATGAATGAAAGTTACTAACTATCCAAATAAATTATCTAAGTAATCCAAGTAAATATAAATATTTAGATAAAAATTAAAAGAAAAAAAAATTATCTCTTTATGTGTTCATGATATTTTTGTGACATCTAAAATTAAGCATGGTTTTGACTAAGAGGTCAGTTGGACAGAGAGGTCAGTAAGGTTCACTATATGAAGTTTGGGTTAGATAGCTAAAATAGTTCTCTAATTGCTTCCCAAGCCTAGAACAGACTAACAATGTAAACTATCCTTGCTCATCGCAAGTTTGTATAGGAAAAGATTCAACTCGAGTGGGAGTATCTTCCCTGCCTATAATAATGCTAACAGCTCGAGTAGGCATAGGAAATTACAACTAGTAAGCTTTTTACTAGCCCAAACAGAGGTTAACACCTCAAAAGCCAATACTATATTGCCTCTTCTTAAAATATTGGGTCACCTGTGTCTTTTCTATCGGTCTGGAGAAGAAACTACTGCATGTGCTCAGTGTGTGCAAAAAGATAAACACACCATTTTAGGGCATAACATGGAAAATAAAACCCTTACCTGAATCCCTAAAAAACAAAGGAAATACAAAAATAAATTAATGTAAAATAAAATAAAATTTTTTTGGAAAATCGAGAATCAAAATTAAATATTGATTGAAACCAAATCAATCAAAATTTAATTAACACGTAATTAACTTAGGTCTGACTCTTTAACTATCCCAAGTAGAGTGACCAAACTATCGTAACGTGACCGAGATATGAATCTGGACCAATTTGACTTAGGTGAGTGATACACCAAAAAGGAAAAATCTTAAGCTTACGTATATCGATATAAACATAAAAATTTTATCAAAGTTAAACACATGCAATGGAACTAAACAAAGAAACACCTAGATTTCCTCAAGATTTTAAGAAAATATGTACATGTGATTGGATAGCAATTTTAAAACATTGATCAAATAGAAATCATACCTACTTAAAGACTCATAAGTTTAAGTTTGTTGAGCCCTCCATGAATGCATCATCAGTTGATTAGTACGATCTTTTTTCAAGGCCAAAAGAAGCCTAAATGTCTTGCTTCTAATAATGATCCACACAAATGCCTATAGGAGCCTTTATAAGGCTTAGTGGTTTTGTAATGCTAGTTAAAAGGCTTCTCAAACCTTAACCTAAAGATATATGGTCAATAAGTTTAGATTTGAAGTAATCCTAGAATAATTCTTATGCTTGTTGCATTAAATATGAGAAAACTAACTTTATGGAAAAGTAGCAATTTTTTTAGATGCAGGCAAAGAATCTAAAAATCCTAATTTTTGACTTTGATTGACACTTTTAGGATAGAAAACTAATCTTCCATATTTTGTTGTGATCAAAAACACCTTATGATTGCCCAGGATGCAAAGCTACACAATCAGGCTTACCAGCTTTGGCTAATTTTACAACTTTTATGAAAAATTAATATCTTAATGCTAGAAAACTATTTTTTTAATTTTTTTGTGTCAAGAACAATTCAAGAATACTAAAAAAATCCCTGAAAATGCAAAGAGAACTTAAAGAAATATAGGTATTGTGCTAAACCACTCAGGGAAGTCTAGGGTTGGTACTTAGGGTTTTTCTAATGCTTCTAACTGGCCCAAAAGCCCTAATAATCTATTTAAATACACCTTGAGCTAGGTTAGGCCTGGCTAATTGGTCAACTGAGTCCACTACTAATAGACCCAAAAGGTAGCCCCCTTTACAATGTTTCTTTGGAGCCTAATTAAAACTTATTTTAATTAGCTTATCCAAGATTAGACCAAATAGTAACTTATTAATATTTTAGCCTAATAGCACACCAAGAATGGCTATTACATGTGCGAAGCCCATTAGCAAGCCCAACCTTGAGTAGTTTATAGCTATATTCTTTTTACTTGCCAATCAAGGCTTTTGGCCTAACCCTTTAACTTAATTGTTAGATAATTTAATTCATAATTAAATTTTCTAACCCAATTAAAATTATTTTACTTGATGTAAATATTATAAATAATTATCAAATAATTATTTAATTTTTTAAAAATATTTGACTTCATTTAATAAAATCCCAAAACCATTCTATAATAAACATTATCTTGATAAGACATTCTTATTTTTACTACCATATTAAGAAATCTCTACTTAGATTTAATAAATGTAATTTATGTGTTTGATAATACTTAGTTGAACTAATTCAATTAAGTCTTTCTTATTTTACCTTTCATTTAATTAAGTGCACTTAATTAAATCTCGATTTAAGTGTAATAAATCATTTTATTATGTGTGACCCATTAGGCTTCCATCATAATGGCAATAAATATAATTGCCCTATTTATATTTATAGACCAAGATTGGCCTCTAGCAATGCATCATGGCCACCCGCTATACAGAAAGTGTCAATATAGCCTCCTAAGAAACCTTTCAGCAACCAACCTCTCATGGACTTTGGTTATTTCACCAAATATCTTGGAAAAATAATGAACATGGTTCAGTGTCTACTCATGTATTAATCCATAACTTTTGATTAACCTCATGAATTTAGAGAAGTAATTTCTCCTAAATCTACCATGCATTGGCCAACAACTTTATCAAATTAACTAAAGCCATGAATATATGAGATAGGTCTCTAATGTCACTCAGAGTAATGAATCCTCTATGGATAACTCACACATCCATCATATGATTCATGTCATACCTTATGTACCCTACCTTAAGTATCCATCCATTATGGACTTGTTTCAAGTAAATCCAAGTATGACACTCTTTATATGAAATTACCTAGTATCAAAAGTTTAAGAATAAATGTACATAACTGTACATAAAAATATATTCCATAGACACTTGAATGACTTTTACCAAATAAATTTCTCATATGAGCTATGTTCAATGAACTTTCCATAAAATAAGCACCTATATGCTATCCCTCGGTATCTCTATACTTCAACTTCTATTAGATCAAAGAGTTGTATGCACCAAATGCATAGAGGCTTAGTATATGCTAGTCTTTATGTATTGTCAATGCCCTATCTTGACAATACAATGACTAGGAACGTTTTAGAAATACGACTTTAATGTGTAAGGATCTCATCATTGTACTTTATTACTAACTTTGCAAGGCCACTCTATCTCATAGGCTTTATCCAAGTAGTGTTTGCATGATTATCAATCACATCACTAACGTAAAGGAAAACCATGAATCACTAACATAAGTGATTGGTTTGCATTATTAACTATTATATACCTCATCCAATATGATTAGCTCTAAGGCATATATTAACTTCTCCCACTTGCACTAAACTAATCACTAACTCATCTAATGGCAAACTCTTTTGACTAGCAATTTATGTTAACTTGGACAAAGCTTTAGTACTATTGTAAGAATATGCTTCAGTTGCATTCATCATAATCATTATCAAAGCCATTAACTATTCAGATCATAATGAGACCTAGATACCAATCATATAGCTCAGTTGTTAGTTTAGCTAGTACGAGGAATCTTTTATTAGCTTCTAAGCTAAAGATCCAAATGCAACTCCTTGTATGGGCTCAAACAAAAGAGTTTGTTTATGACCATTAGGGTATAAACATGCAATCCTCTCTAGCTTGGAACACTTTCTAAATAATTGCATTTTTAAGATCATGGCTATTTATCACTAAGTCAAATTATGATCTTTAACTTTTAAGGAATCATAAATGCCTCCTATTAAATCCTATATATGTAGATTTAAAGGAATTGGATTCAAAATTTATTTTTTAACCCTTAAAGTTATAGGTCGTTTAGTATTCTCACTACTATTGCAAGTTTATATTTAAGAATAATGAGACCAAAACATAAACTAAATTCTATGACTAGTGATTTATTAAATAAGGATTGAATCTAAGCCAGGCATCGAATGCTAGCAATCATCCTCAATTAGCACGTAAATGCCAAAATAAACATTTTATGTTTATGAATAACTCATGATTATGTTTCAGAAACATCAATCAAGAAGGTAGGCTTTGATCAAAATCAATAAGGTTACCTTTATATATGGTCCATTTTCACTACTTTCATTTGGGCCTTAAAATATGTCACACATATTTAAGCACCAACTTCTAGGTATCATATATATAGAGAAGTGAATTAATCTTAATGTACATTTAATGTTGAAACTTCTTTAAGTTTCCTAATTTTGATTATATTAATATTTTTTTTTGTAATCTTGACACTTTTAATCTACCTTTCCATAATGTTGGCATATTTCTTTATCATTTCCATTATCTTTCTTCAAAAAAATGTATATAGACAATGTACGAATCAAAATCCATCTAAAGTGCTTACGTTTAGAAATATATCCTATCATATGAAGCTTGATTAAGGTACTTTTTGACATCTAAGGAATAATTCTTTAAAAATATCGAACCTTTCATTATGATTGTCTTTGTAAGCAATTCTTTAAGGTTTCAGATGATTTCACGAGCTTAAATAGCTACTTGCTCTTTTGGAGTTCAAGGGTCATAATAGCTATCATCATAATATGGCTTAATTAAGGTCATCAATATGAACTTGATAGATTTCCCTTGACCTAGTCAATGATTCTAAGATATGCCAGTAAATGTGGGACTAGCCAATGAAGTCTAGCCCATTAAGCTTATTAGCATCACGTATACTACTTAGCGATAGTCTATTAGCCACGTTGTGTTTATATCCATTATGAACCAAAAACATTTTATAGTTAATAATTTATAATTTTAATCACCAAGAAAGGTTTTGCAATGATTGTTCTCATTATTTTATCAACATTATACCTTTCAACTATGAGAAAAAGAAGTTCAACATTTAAGTCTTCTTAATGACCTAGGCACCCCTTTCAATTTATAACCTTAGTGTCACCACATATCCCTTTACCTTTGAATAATTCGAAGCAAGTGCACGTGACTTAAAGGATATATAGTGGTATGGTTGAGCCTTTGGCTTATCCCTTAATCGAGATTTTGAGTTAGGCATAGTAATATGAAGGGGAGAGAACTATCAAATGAATCGCTTATACAACTAGCCTCCAGAGGCTATCATAAAGTAGCCATAAATTTAGAGTCACCACTGATCATTTTGGAGTAGTCATGATCAAGTGCCTATTGAAAACAATATTTTAACTTACAAAACTCAAGATATTGATTTCATTGTCTATGAGGTCTAAAGATTCATCGATTGGGTTCAGGAGTTGGTTACATGTGGGAAAGGACTAATACTCTTATAACACCCGAAAATGATACCCACTAACTATGTCTTACTTAGGTTTTGATTTAGTCATTTCACTTTATTGTTATTTTGATATAATCTCTATTAATGCATGGCTTTTTGTGAAAACTATAGATCAGGGTTTAAAAAGAAAATTATATCACTTATGCACCTCGAAGATATGGAGAACATAAAGATTTTTTATGAAAATAATTTTTGTATTAAATTTTGAAAGTATGGATATTTTATGTCAGACACTAGAGAGATATCTACGCAAAACATAGAGGTATCTATGCAGAACATTGCTGTTGCAAATTTTTTGAAAACATTTTTAAAATATGAATGCACAATGGTCTTTATAAAAAGAAAACTTGTTAGTAAGATGAAAAGAATGTAACTAAATCATAGAAGAACTATCACACATAAGACATGAACAAAAAGAGGGATAATAGAATGTATCTTGTAATTATCTTTGATTATTGAACAATAATTAAGATGATAACTTTGAGATGTGTTTTGATTTAGTGGTAACTTGAAGGACCAAAAAAAAGGTTTTAATTAAAATAACCTAAAATGTTTAAGAGAAAAATCATATTTTTGATGAATAGTGGGATTAGAATATCCCTTCAGAAGATGAGGGTTAACATATCCCCTAAGTGTAAATTTTGTACACATTCAAAAGAAAGTTTTAATTAAAAGCTTTTTTTGGAAAATTCTTAGAGAGAGAAAATATAAACTATAAGTAAAGAACAGGTTGGAGTATTCTCTTAGAAAGTAGGGTTAGAGTATCTCCTAAGGTAAAAATTTTGGATTTGTTACAAAAAAGTCTTGATTATCAGTCTTGGGAATGTCCAAGAGAAAAAAAAATCTAAGTTGTGAATGAAAAACAAGGTCAGAGTATCCCATTAGAAAATTGGGTTGATTTTAATTGCAAAAATAAGGGACAACATCATGTTACCTCCTTTCCCAAATTTGTTTTAGGTAAAATTAAAGATGTTAGGAATCAAAGAAGGTACCATTAGAAAGTTAATTCAATAAGGCTTCATAAAAAATTCTAAAAATCCTAAAGAATCACTTTCTTGATGGATTTAATTTTTTGATTTGGGGTTCGTGTTGAGATCGGCAGTCTGTGTAGGGGAATTGGCATATTAGGATTTGGAAAATCATTTCAAACTATTTGGCATTATTAAATCGTAAATGATACCTTTTTAGAGAAGGAATTTCATGAACATTCTAGAAAAATATTTAGAAAATTCAAGAAAATCATCTAGTGGGCCAAAATGGGCCAAACATAATGTAATTCATGGGTTCAAAGGGTTCTGGACAGCAAAGGATTGAAAAATCATAACTTTCTCATTCAAAATGATTCGGGTGCAAATGAAATACCATTAAAAAGGTTTTGATGTTCTTTTATGGAAAAATATTGGAAAATTCCAAAAAGAATTTGTTTGGTCTCTAAAACAATTTTTTTAGTAGTGGATATAGTGTTGTCAAAGCAAAATAGAGGAGCTTTTTTTGTAGTTTAGGGTTTTTCAAGACTAAACTCAAGCTAAGGACATTCGAACATCCATAAAAGAAAGGAATAGATAACATAGGCATCATGAATTCATTCCATAATCCCAAAATAGTTTGGGATGATGAAGCAACACGTTAACCATGCCACTAATAAAGGTATTTAACTCAAGGGCAAGGCTTAATATTTAATCAAGAAAAGTGTATTTTTATAAGAAAACAATATTTTATTCAACCATGAACCCAAGCCTAGAATGTTTGATTTATCCCTAAGATTTTAGGGGACCAATTTATTAAAAACAAAAAATCCATGCTAGTTTCCATCTATTAGATGTAGTATAGATTTAACTTGGGGCTTTTGAAAAATAAGATTTTCTAGCAACAAACAAGTATGCATTTTGACACAAAAGTTATGAATGAAATGCAACTTCATAACAGTAAACCTAGACAACATATTCAAACAAAGAAAGGTGACATTTTGATAATGAAAAAAAGTTACGAAAGGTAAGATGATGACAAGTAAAATGTATGATAATGTTAGACTTATAAATGATAGCTAGAATCAAGCTATGTATGATGGTATGAACATTTTTAACTAAAAAAAGTATGTTAGAGTTTTCTAGATGACATTTTCATTTCATTAAACTTACCAAGATGCAATGAAATGCATTACATGTTCCAGACATGTTAGAGTGAACATTCAAATATGAGATGGATATATGAATGTAGATAAAGCATGGAAAAAAATGCATGTACAAGGGCTGTTATGAAATGAAAATAAAGCATGGCATATTTGACCATCTAACCAACATCAAGGCATCAAGAGGATCACTAAGCCTAAGATTACCATAATCAAGGCCACAAATATGCATAAAAATCCTAGAAGGGTCATGGTAACATACGGAGGCCATTAGGATGATAAGAATACTAAAGAATCAAATAATATACCAAAAGTTTCAAGCTTCAGCCTTTCACTCTGAGTAGCAATTTTAAACTCACATTTTTTTAATGTTGGATAGTAAGAAAGTAATGAAAAGAAGGTGTTTTTTAGTTAGAATATGGATAGAGGGAGTTTTGAAAAAAAAATATAAGTAGAATGTAGGGTTATAGAATGTTTTTAATGATGGTTTTAAGGAGCTACGAGAATGGAGAAGGGATTTTGGTTTTTTGGTGGCTAAGGAATATTAAGAAGATATCTGAAAGTAAGTGCTTTCTACTGAGTGTAATGAGGTTTATTTTTTCTCTTTGTGTCTGTGTATGTCAGCTGAGCCAATGTTGGCATATATAGCCATGTGACCATGAAACCAAAAAATGCAAAAAGTAAGGGCATATGGGGTTTTGGTGCATGCACTTTTACAGAGACAAGGTACTATGCTCAGTTGCCATGCATACACTTGGTCTGCTTAGCAAACACAGTAGATCAAGGATACTTTATGAAGTTGAACGTTAAGAAAAATTGGCCTTACCCTTTGGTAATCTCTATAAGGACATAAATGTCCCTATCATTGGCTATTTGGCTTTAAAATTCTATTTAAATCCAATCACAAGCCTAAAGATGAGGCCTGAAATAAATTTTGATGATTTTTGGTGCAAGAAACATGTCTAAATTGGATTTTCAAATTGATGGTGCAAATTATGAAAAATAGCTTAAAACAGGTAAAAATGCCTTGGTATATCGATGTAAAACATCTTGCATCGATACAAAAGGTAATATTTACGCTTGAGTATCAATATAATTAAGCATGTATCAATACCAAGAGTCAAAAAAGTTTCCAAGCTTGAGACTTTAAGGTATGTATCAATACTTCATGGGCTTGTATCAATACTCTTTCTTAAGTGTCGATAATTTGGCCAAAAATCAAAATTTTAGCTACTGCCAAGGTCTATATCGATACAAACATGTTAAGTATTGGTGCCATTCATTAGGTCTCACCATCAAACCCTTTTGTATCGATATTACATATGGAAACTTAAATTTTTAGTAGTCTAAGAGCTTGGTATCAGTACTTATACACTAATATGATTTGCACGTACCTATAGCTCTTTGAATTGCCCATTTTTAGTCAACAATAGTGAAAAATTGACTTGTTTTTGCCAATGATGGTCAAAATAATTTCCTATGATGCTCTAGATGGTGGCTTCTGATGCTTTATATAAGCCTCGGATAAAATAGAATGTCTACAACTACCCCTCTTTCACCATTGCTAATTATTAGGAATAGAGCAAACACCATTTTGTTCGAGGTAAGACGATGTCCCTTAAATGCTTGGAAAAATACATTAGCAGTAATTCAAATGAAAATTTAGATAGATTTTTATAAGGTTTCACCTCTCTACTAGTTTTTTATTTTTTTTTGAGGTTTGACCTCCCTAAATGGGTGCTAGCTAATGTGCATTTTAACTCGATAAATGCCCAACTCTTTGTGGATAGACTAGATTAGTGCCTAGCTCTTTGTGAATATACTCGATTAGTACCCAGATCTTTGAGAAGGGACTTAATTACTGCATAACACTTTATGGATAGACTCGATCAATGCCATGTTTGTTGTGGAAAGACTCAATTGGTGCCTAGTTTTTTAATGGCAGACTTGATTGGTGCCTGCTCTTTGAGGATATACTTGACTAGTTTCTAGCTCTTTATGGACTAACATGATTGGTGCCTAACTCTTTATGGATGACTCGACTAATGCCCTACTCTTTAAGGATAAACTCGGTTGGCGCCTAACTCTTTGGGGACTCAAATGAAAAAAGAACACCCAGCTTTTTATGGATTAAAAAGAAAAAACAGTATTTAGCTTTTGCAGACTAACAAGAAAAAAGATGCCCAGCTTTTTATAGACAAAATGATATGAATTCAAGTATCTTTCATAGGTAACTTTTTAATTTATAAGCTTCTGAGGTCAAGAACTCTTCCTTGGAACCTTTTAAGGTTTTTCAAAAATAAAAAATTGTACTTGAAATTCGTTGCTGGCATAACTTCTATGAATAGGAGCTTGCACCTATTGTATAAAGGATGCATAAAGATGCAAATGCAAGAAATCATAGTGATGATTTTCAAATCTTAATTTGACAATTGATTTTGGTCATTTTAATCATTTGTTCTTCACTAAGTTTGATAAGGTGATCTTTTTCCCGAGATTCACCAAGCTTATTCAAGATTTTTAGAGGATTTGAATATTATGGTTATTTTTAGAAGGCACAAATGGTCTTTGGTTGTAAAAGGAAAGGGAGATCATGTTTAGGGGTTTTTTGTTGAGTTAAGTTTATCGGTAAGTATGAGGGATTTTTTTTGCCAATTCTAATTTGGAAAGTGTTTTTAGTGATTTAGGTGATCTAATTTCAACTCTAGTTGTTTGCGTAATAGTTGGAAAAGGATTTTCACGTTTGGGCTATGGGTTCATTAGTAGAAGGTGTAAAACACATTTCCATGATGTGATGATTTAAGGGTAAGACTGACTATGGTTCCAAGGTTTATACTTGATTTTAGACATGAAACAACATTCTTGAGAAGTTTTATCTTTCAAAGTAATGCTAGAGAATCGTATTATCTATTTTCTTCATTTATTAAGCATTATCAATTAAGTGATAAACATGATGCAACATGGGATACATAAGTAAAAAAAACTTTAAGGTAAATCAAGTGATTGCATACAAAAGAAATAGGCATAAGTTACAACAAATTTTAAAATCACAAAAGATTTAAAGTTACAAAAGAGTTAAAAATGGTCTTTTTGCTACTTAACCCCTTATGCCAATGACATGAATCTTCCATGAAATGCTTTAAGAGATTTTTTCTCAAGCGATTAATCCATTTAATGTTGATCGACTCACGAGAAGATTTTTCAGATTGCCTTATAGAGGGATTGCTACCCTAAGGTTGGGTCGACACCGTTTCCCAAGCATAAGAAAGAGTAAAATCTGGTAGAGTAGGTAAACATGTAATAGGTGGGTCAAGTTGTAATTTAGTGTTTCAGTTAAGGAAGGGTGGTTCTAGTTTAGGTCAAATCTTAGGGAGATTTTGGTTGTTTACATTTTTTAGGTTTTTAGCTTAAACAAGTTCATTTTCCTAAACCCTCTCTCATCTTTATGTTTTGAAGAAGAAGAAAGATAGGATGCCCTTTTGAATTTTTATTCTAAAAGCTTTTTACGTGTAGTATTTCTTGACAGAATCATAATTAATAAGATTAGGCAAATCGTTGTTGTCCCTATCAATTAAAATCAAGCCTCTACTAAAGAACATACACTGAACTACAGATGATCCTTTCCAATTTGGAGTCCATTTTCCTTGAGTGTTCTTATCAATTGGGAGAATTTGTTTGAGTATAGGTCATCTACTTGAAACTAACGAGCACAGACCTTTTTATTATAGGCTTTCATCATACGTTTTTGATACATTTGTCGTATAACAAATGGCTTTCATTCTTTTCTCCTTGATGCAATTAAGCTGTTTCTATTGGCTCTTAACCTATTCAGCTTCTTCAAGTTATGATTCCATAAAGAATCTGAGTAAAGGGATTTTAACCTTGATATGTAGAAAAACCTTTATGCTATAAACCAGGAAAAATAGGGTCACATATATGGAAGTTCAAACTACTGTGCGATAGGCATGTAGTGTAAAAGGTAAATTTTAGTGTCGATCTTCATATGTTTTAGCCATCTTTTTAACTATTCTCGTAATGCTTTTGTTGGCTACTTCAACTACCTTATTCATTTTGGATGATACGGTACCGAGTTATGATGTTGAATTTTAAATTAGGAATAGATTACTTACATCATCTTGTTTTTCAAGTTACGTGCATTATCTATGATGATTTATTCGACAAAGCCATATCTGCAGATATGTCTTATTTCATAAATTTGCACACAACAGACTTGGTGACATTGGCAAAATAATCAATATCAACCAAAATGAAACAATGTCCATTAGAAGCCTTAGGGGTGGTTAATTCTCTCATATCCATGTCTTATGTAGAAAAAGCCCATGGAGCTATCATACATACAGAGGTGATGCTAGGACACGTATTTTGTCCATGTAGATTTGGTATTTATGGCACTTTCGAACATGGCCAACGTTATCCTTTTCGAGAGTCAACTAATAATAACCCAATCCCATGATCTATTTTGCCATTCAATGTCTATTGGCTTATGTAGCATAAATTCCTTCATGGATTTCTTTAAGATTTTTTTAGCTTCAAACACATCCATGCACTAGAGTAGCACCTGATCCTAACATTTCTTGTATAAAAGTCCACCATCTAAAACAACGCTGGCAATAATTCTTTGGATGGTTTTTTGTTAGTTTTAAGGGCACACTTAGGGTATTGTTAATCTTTGATGTACTGAAGGATGCCATGATACCATAGAGGCCATCCTTCACTTCTTTAATGTTCTAACAATGTGCAAGAGTTGTATAAATGCTCATTCGAATATGCACAACTTTTGATTTTTATTCATATTAAACATGAATAACAAGATAGCCAAGGCATCAGCTATTTGGTTCTTTTCTCGATATAAATGTTGAAAGATGATATCATCAAAATCTTTTCTAAGTCTTTAGACCAACTTTCCATAATAAATCAATTTAGCATTATGTATTTGCCATTCTTCTTTTGATCAGTAGATAATCAGGGTTAAATCTCCAAATACTTATAGAGTCTCGATATCTTTTCCAATGGCAACTTAGAGTCTCATAACGAAAGCCTCTATTTTTAGCTATATTATTGGTAAATCCAAGGTTTAATCTTATGGTGAAGTAGTAGTAGCTTCCATTTGGTGAGATAAGAATTACCGAGATTCCATGCCCTATATTGAGGCTTTGTCAAAGTACAATTTCTAAGATAAGCTGTAATCGATAGTATTTTCTTCCTCAGATATGCAGATCAAATCCTAACTAGGAAATTTAAAGTCGAAATGTTGATAGTCATCCATTGCTCAATTCACCAAGAAGTTCACTATTGCACTACCTTTGATGGCCTTCTGATTCACGTACACGATGTCATATTTAAAGAGCAAGACTTGCCACTTGGCTAATCTTCTTGACAAGGCAGAGTCCTTGCATGAATGCTTGATGGGATTGGATTTGGTAGTCAAGCACATGGTATGGTATAACATGTATTACCTTAACCTTTAGACAACCCAGGCTAGAGCATAACATAATTTCTCTACTGTCAAATAATTATTTTCACACTCTGTGAACTTCTTGCTTAAGTAATAAATAGCATGTTCCTTCTTGCCTGACTTATCTTTTTAACCCAACACACAGTCTATTGACCTATAAAAAAGTGATAGATGTAGGATTAATAGTCGGTCAAGCACTAATGGCATAAGTATTGGCAGGTTCAAAAGGTAATGTTTAACTTTATTAAAGGCTTTATTCCATTTTCTAGGATTTTGTTTTTAAAATAGCTAAAAGATTGGATCGCATTTATTATTCAGCTAAGATATAAATCAGGTTATGTAGTTTAACCTTCTTGAAAACTCTTCACTTTTTTTAAGTTCAAGGTAGCAATAGTCATTGAATAGCCTTGACTTCGTTGGGATCAACTTTTATTCCTTTTTCACTTATAACAAAGCTTAATAGCTTGTTAGATGTGACACTAAAGGTGTACCTGGTGGGATTTAACTTGAGTTAGTATTTCTAAAGTCGTTTGAAGAGTTTTCTTTAGTTGGCAATATGCTCACCCATTTTTGGCAATTTGGCAATCATATCTTCCACATAAACCTCTATTTCATTGTGCATGAGATCATGGAACAAGGTTACCATTGCCCTTTGATAAGTTGCTTCAGCGTTTTTAAGTCCAAAGGGCATTACTTTGTAGCAAAAAGTACCCCACATAATCATAAAAATGGTTTTCTCTATGTCTTTAGTTGCCATGTTAATCTGGTTGTACCTAAAAAATCCATCCTTAAAGGAAAACCGTGCATTTTTGGCAGTTTTATCTACTAGGGGGTCAATGTATGGTAAAGGGAAATTGTCTTTTGGGCTAGATCTATTCAAGTATGTATAATCTACACATATCTATTCCTTACAAATCCTTGTTAAGAATTAGACACCCATTCAGGATATTTGGCTACTTTGAGAAAACCTACCTTAAATTGTTTTCTTACTTCCTTTTTAATCTTGAAGAACATATCTGGTTTCATCCTTCTAAGCTTTTATTGTATTGGCTTGCATTTAAGTTTGAGGGAAAGTTTATGGACCACTATATTGGTGTCTAACTAGAGCATGTCTTGGTAGGACTAGGTGAGCATATCCGGATATTCGTAGAGGAGATTTATTAAATCAGTTTAGGTGAATGGGTTTATAAAGGTTCTAATTTTGACCTCTTTTCGATATTCTTCCATTCTTAGGTTTATGGTTTTAGTGGGCTCCTTGTGAGGTAATATTTTGTTTTTTTTTCTTGTTTAATTAATCTTAACAAATTTTAGGGTATGAGATTTTCTTTAAAATCTTCTTTAGACTCAATTTCACTAATATAGATTGGTTGCTCAAAATTAATGTCTGAAATCTTAGTATGAATATTCATGTTACTTTCATCTGGGTACCTAAAAATATGGGAAAAGAACAGTATAGGCAAAAAAATATGTGGAGAAAGGTCTAAGAGTTGGCAATAATTATGGAAATGGATATAAAAGATGAAATGCATAATGCTTAGTCATTTTCATTGATAATACCTACTAAAAAGGTTGCCCATACAAAAGACCCTGCAATGCTCTTCGATGGAATCAAGTAGGCTTAGTTCATAGCATTACCTTGAAATAAACTTGAATAGTACAGGAATATTGGTTTTAGTCCAAACACTTGGAACAAACCTTAGAAAGCATAGGCTAGTCTCCCAAACTACTGTTGGTATTTTCGACTCATCAATTGCATTGATAGAGAGATCCCTAAATGCTTTGTTCAATATAAGTGCAACACTGTCAAAGCTAACATGCACACATTCCTTCAGATAGAAACTTTCTTGGAGTAGTGGAAATATTATTGACTATTGTCCTAACTCTTGTCCCAACAAGTAGGCTATCATCTTCTTACTATTCTTTTGAGCTTATTTTCCTTTTTATTATGCAGTGTGCTTAAACCCTAACACTTTTTCATTGGTTTGGTTGACAACTTCCAAGGCTCTAGCAATTCCTTAAAGATGTTTTTTGAGTTTTTTCTTTCAGCTTGCCACCCTTACTAATGGTTAACTTTAAACCCAAGAAATGTTCTTTGATAGATTAAGCTTAACCATTGGCAACCCTTCTTTGACATAAGTGGCATTGACAAACTCTATGGACTGAAATGTAGATTACAGACCATCCTTATCGAGCTCAATGGGGAATTGATAGAAATAGCAACAATAATATATTTCTTTCCTCTGATGCTAAAATCTTTGTTTTCAATGATGAATTTCAACTTTTGATGCAGTGATAATAGCATTGCCCCTACAGAGTGAATCTAAGGCCTTCCTAATAGCCTACTATATGATAAAGCAATATCCATCACCTTGGGCAACATGTTGTCTTTGAAGTACACGGTAATGTAAAGGGCTATATAGTTTCATCTTCCTCTATGAGAGATTTCACTATCACTAAAAGATATAAAGTTGTCAACAGTGGTGTTACCTACTAAATGATCCAACTGACCTATTGAGATATTAGGAGGGACATATGCCTTGTTCAAGTCCTTCAGGAGAGCTTTTTTTTTAGCTCTAAAGTTTAATAGTAGTGATAGCACCAATATCTTGGCGGGTTACTTGTTCAACTAATCGACCATGTTGTATTTGTTGTGCTTGATGAACTTAAGAAATTTCATAGCTTTTTCTCGCTTATTAGCTCTTAATAGCTATCGAGTCTAATTTTTGGGTTGCATACGGAATAGGAATGGTTTTCTTTTACTAGACTTCAGTTCTTGACACAACTAGGGTATAACATTTGCCATTTTGAGTTAGATGGCTTACCTTTGAAAGGTTAAAGTTTGCTATTAGCTAGCTAGATTGTCTGAAGATTAAAGTCTTACTTTCGTATTTTGAAGGACTCATCTTGTTATCCTTATAAGGGAAAGACAATGGCAGTTGAATAGTCATCTTCAATGTAGGCTGAATAAGGGTAGCTTTGACTTTCGATCAGTTGTCAAACAAGACCAATGGCCTTCTAGATTCATAGAAAAGATTAGTTTTATCCCCTTCTGTGGCATTGATGGATAGTACTGTATTTGTTGACTGGGTATGTGAGGCTCACTTTTATCATAGAATTCAATACTGAACTCATTCATTATTCTTTAAACCATAGCATGAAACTCTTTGCACACTTGAACAGTGTAGCCATAGATGATATGGAAATCGTAAATGTCATTGCTTCTTCTCTTATCCTTTTGGCCTTGTTAACCAAATTAGTTTGCGCCAAGATTTGCCAAACTAGATTCATTGACGTCCTAACCTCATCTATAGTCTTTATGATCTTCCAGCCTTCTTTAGTGGCCATTTTCTTTACATCAAGTTTAACATGGGTCTAGGATAAGTTGGTTCCAACATTGAATTTTCGCCATTGCTCAGCTTTAACTTTTTCTTTTCCTTTACTTTAAGGTATCTCTTTTGTTTAAGTCATATTTCATGGCCTCATTGATTATTCCAACCAATATAACTACATCTATGAAGTTTTATGGGTGGCTCTTTACTTTCTTCCCATAATAAGGGTTTATAGTGTGCCAATGAACTTAAAAATCATTTTTTTCTATCAATAAGGAGTGAATCTAGGCAGCCTCTTCTATCCACCTTGGAGCATGCTGCTTAAAGTTTTTGTTAGCTCTATTTTTTATGTTTAAGAGAGCAAAACAACTTGAAACCCAGCCAATGGTAGGTCTCTTTTCATTTATGGCATTAATGGATGGATCCATGTATTTGTCCTGCTATAGAACTTAATTTCAGACTAGTTGATCATCCCTTAGACCATCTCTAGGAAAAGTGGGCAGTATTGCAAAATATGCCCTTCACTATAGGGGTAGCAAAAAGGTTCAATGGTTTCTTTACTTTGGTTTTTGACATGTAACACTATTCATGCTTTTTTAAGAGCTTGCCATACCTTACTTATTAGGGTTTTAACTTTTTTGATGCTTGTTTTTACTAAACATCTTTTCCCCTCAGTCATTGTATTCACTTTTAGCTTCAAATGGTTAGGAAGTGGATTAGCTTTAATATTAGATTTTGGCCCTTGTTTGATCTTGATCACACCCTTTTCTAGCAGGCTCTACACCTTTCTCTGGAACGAAGTGCAATTTTCAATAAAGTGACCTTGTGTTCTAGCATGGTACTCACCATAGGCATCTAGGATACGATGATGATTTTAGGTTTATGTATACTGGGGCCACTATTGTTATACCAATAAATGAAAGTAAATCTCTTTGCAGGCAGAAGAAAGTGGCTTAAAGTGTTCCTTTTCTTAGGGCCGTTATTGATTATTTAAAGCTTTTACATTGTTTGCTTTACGGGATTGCATGCTTTAGGCCATGAATAAGATTCGATGCAAAGCTCATTGCTAGAGCGAACTCGATAGAAAGAACTAGCTAGGGTACTAGTGAGTAGGGGTTAAAGCCTAGATACACCATGTTTGGAAAGTACATATTTTGTGCCAAATATTGATTTTAAGTGACCTTAATATGATTTTTGCTATAGCATTCACCTCATTCTCCTTACCCTCGATCGTTGACTTTTACTTGCCTCAGATAATTCTTAAATGGATACCTTGCTATTGTTTATAGCATTATCAACCATCTTGTCTGATATAACCATGTCAGTAAAATTCTTCATGGCATTTCCTACTAACTTTTTGCAATAGGGAGCTCGCACGGTGTTGATAAACATGACCATCATTTCTTTCCAAATCAAAGGGAAAGACAACCTCTGAGCGTATTATCTGAAGCTCTAAGAGGTTTTTTTCCTTGTTCTTAAGGGAAGGACAACCTAGGGCCCAATTGGATACATGCCTATATTGATCGAGGAAAGCACATGCCAAATCTACCTATATTTGAATTCTTGAAGAATTTAGCCCTAATACTAACGGATAGTAGGCCCAATCAGGCTATCCTAGAAGCAATGAATTAGCAGCTTGTTCTCTTTGCATCTGACCATTTTATGGTATTTCATGCAGAGCTGGGTAGTAGGGTCTGTAGTTTATTTTACTTCTCAAAATCTAGTACTTTAAATTTATGTGGGATCATAATGTGAGAAACTAATCCCAAAAACTTGGCATCTATAATATGAATTTCTTACTTTTTTGATAGCTCAAAGGCAGTTCTTTAATGATTGATACTTGTCTAAGTCTTTATCATTAGCTGAAGTCTATTTACTTTTTCTTTCTCTTTTTGCTCATTAAGATCTGGAATTAAATGGTTAAGTTGATGAAATCAGTGTTGCTAGGGATTGCAGTCCATATAATACCTCTTCTTAAGCGTTAGTGGCTTTAACGCTACCATTTAAATTGCTCTCAAGATCGACTAGTTCTTTTCCTACATCAACGATGCTCATTTGCCTTTTTTCTTTCAAAACCTCAAACAATAGCTTTGTCAATTCTATAATCTTGGCTTGGAGTTCTTAATTCTTATAGAGTGATTGCTCTTAAGACTACCTATACATGAGCTAAAGTTGTTCGATGTGGGCTTCGTGATTGTTTTCCATGGCTTTTAGGTGATTGCATGTGTTATATCGATGACAAACAATAGATTTTATGTTTTGAAGCACCTTCACTTTTAATTATTACCAGATTAGACCTTTATGATGTGTCTAGACCATGTTTAATGAGATGCAGATGAGTATACAATGGTAAATAACATATAGAAATAAAGCAATAATAGAGTTGAGTTAGTCATGCAAATACAAAAAAGATAATTGGATTAAAGGATGACTTCACTAATAGCATCTTTCATTAAAGGAAAAAAAAATCCCAATTACATATGATTACATTAGGAAATGCCTAAAACAGTTATATTGTTTGATCACATGGTCCAAGAAACATAATAGGTATTATTCATAAGCTTTCATAGGCAAGATGTCACACGTCAAAGATCGGGCTACTCTATCATTTACTCATCCTCTAGTTGGGCAATATGAATCTTCTCAGTGAAATGGTGCTAATGGTCTTGATAATTCTGACATGCTTGATCAACCATCTATAGCCATTCTTGCTCTCGTCGCTTGGAGGCCTTTACTAATTTGTCAACCTGGTCTTGATGAGCATGCAAAAAATGTTGTAAATCTTGCATTCTATGTGTTAAAACTTCATTCGTAATCAGATTAGCTCTTAGGTCCATAGCTTGAGCTTCTAGGGATCTATTCTTCTTTTGGTAAGTTGATATAGGGGCATGAGTTTTGACAAGCTTCTCCCTGTTAGCCTTGGCCTCTTCTTTCCATTGATACAGCTCTTTTTTGAAGGTAACAATCTTTTCCTCCCATTCTACTAATGACTTGCTAAGGTGTTAAGCCTTGTTTGCTTTACTGTGCCATGTAGTTTTTTGTCAGGCTCTCAAGATCCTCTTTGAAGTAGTTTTTCTCCTTGATGACCCAGTTCATTTCACCATCCCGAAGATATAGGTCCATTTCTATTTGACTCTACTTTTCTTGCAAAATAGAAATTTCCTTAACGAAGATTGCCTTTTCTTGCTTGAATTCTCTTTTAAGCAATTCTATCTTAGAGGGAAATTCATCAACTAACACTTATGATGTTCCAAGCAAAGGTAAGGCATCATTAATGCGATGAACCCTTGACTCATTATATCCTAAAGTTATAATACTTCTTTTTCAATATCTCTCCATATAATAGGTTTGTTTCCTAGCATGGAAGGCTAGCTGCACTTTAGATTAGTAGCCAGGCTCGCCGCTATCGAAATCTTACTACTCTAAGTCTTGGACAAAGGGAATGAATTATTGGCATTAAAATTGTCATAGGACTAAGATGGGCACATAGCTAGTGCTTCCCTAAAACCTTATAAGTGGCACACAACTATAATCTCTGCAATGGTATATGATTGTCTATGGTGAAAACCAAGAGACCTTCCATGTCATATATTCTCCTCCAAGATTCTAGAATTTTTAGACCCATTGCTTCTTAGACTTATCTTGGGGCTATTCTTTCTCAATGACTTTGGAGATAGGGGTAAAGCTAAGCAAGAAATTTTATCATAATTTTTTTTTCAAGCAAAAATGGCTAACAAGCCAAGTGTGAAGAAGTGATAGGTATTTGATGAAGCAACCGATAGCTATTTTGTTGCAAAAACTGAGAGATCGAATAGTTTCAGCAATGATGGCATGTGCAGGATTGATGTTGCAGCACAATTAAGAAAAAAGATCTACTATTGTTATTTCAACATAGCCTACTATTTTGACTAGACCATAAATATCTGGGATTTTCCAATCATCAATAGTATTCACTATTGCTACCTTCGAATTAGCCCATAAGATACAGTCACTATTACCCTTTGTCTTCATATGACTCTCAATCCAGGACTCCATTGCCTCTAAAATCTAAGCTAATCTTTTCTTGAAGGTTAGAGGTTGTAAAGCCTTACAATATATTATATCAGTCTTGGCTCTTTCAACATTGAGTAACGTGGCATATTCATTAATTGCAAAAACCAAATCTTCATGATTGAAGGCGAAGCATTGACATGCTAGATTCCAAAACTAAGACATTGCTCATAACAGGCCATCATCCATCGAACCTAGAGTAAGAGGGCTATTTCTCTGTATTTTTTCATGAATGATTCCTTCTCTCCATCATTCCAACCAGCCCATATATACTATAGATCTTGCCAAGCATTCTAACTGTACTCTATGTTGACATTTTCATACATTACTGAGACATATCCAAGTTTAGGTACATTTCCATTTTTACATTGTCGACGCTCTAACCATGCTTAAAATTCTTCAATAGACTTCAGATCAGAAGTGGACTGTTGTTTCATTACAGACACCCTTTGCTGAACACTGAACCATTGACCAATTGTCTCATGATGATGATTATGATGAAAGTATGCATGCACCAAACAAAAAACAAAAGGAGAACGAGTTAGTGACGATACAAGACAATAAACATAAGAATAAAGGAATAAAAAGTTAACAAAAATGCATCACAAAAATTTCCCAACAATAGGTGATATGATGCTTAAAGGTAAACATGACAATTGTAATAGGAAACAGATATGATAATGGTGTGTTCGAGTTAAAAGAAAAATTACCCATAATGAGATGATACAAGACCTTATATGGACAAAATTAACTGACCAAACAACGACATTCATTTGTAACTATCGTTAAGCCATATTTTGGATAGCATAATGGTTTGTTCAGGTCAGATATAACTATTCTAAGGTGATATTGGACATTGTCAGTGATAGCATTCACTTGCCATCAACATTTATTAAAGAGGGTTAACCATAGAACATAGCGGCATACCCTAGGAAACGACCATGAAAAGTAACAAATACGGGCAACAATGTTCAACCATCATCTTCTATAGAATCATGGTATATAAGAGTGAAGGTAAGAAGTGTTCCCTGAGTGGCCTTATTTTTCCAGTTATTTTACCAACACCCCAATATGGATTGACATGATTTGGTTCATAAGGTTCACTATATAGGTCTAAGTTGATGCCTAAATTGATGTCTGAATCATTTTTCCATTCACTGAGGATAGCCAAGGTACCATGATCCTATGCCTATTATAGGTTTAGTAGAAAAAGTTTGATTTTCTAGATATATTTCCTTATATAAATGTAGAGAGTTACTCATGAGAGACATAGGTAATTTACACTCTATAAGGTCTTACCATGCCTACATGGAAGATTATTGATGAAGGTGGTTAACTTACTACCCGCTAATAATTAGGCTACTAACCTCACCATAGAGTTTGGAGGGAATTTAGTGCAAATTCATGTGCACAGTATGTGTTGAAAAGACAATCAAACCTTTTTCTTTTACCCCTTTATCACTATACTTATTCTAGTCAATCTACATTTAGCATCAAAATTGTCCTTAACGATCATAGGATGAAAACCACAAAAATAAAAGGTTAAAACACAAAGATAAAAGGGGATTATATCTAAATAATGAAGGAAGCCAAAAAACCAAGAACCGAGCAAGACATAGCTAGTCGTAGGCCTAACTCTGTATTAACTCCCAAGTGAAGTCTTTAAGCTATTTCCATGCACCCTTTTACCTTTGAATAATCCAAAGTGAGCGCACGCAACTTGAAAGATATATGGCGGTATGGTTGAGCCTTTAGGTTATCCTTTGACCAAGTTTTGAGTTAGGTGTAGCAATATGAAGAAGAAAGAGACTGTTGGGCAAATTGCTTATCCAACTAGTCTCGGGAGGCTACTATAAAATGGCCCACCACTAATCATTTTAAGGCTAGGCATGAATCGAGTGCCTATTGAAAATAATATTCCAAATTAAAAAACTTAAAACATTGATTTAATGGTCTACAAGGTCTAACGTTAGTTGGGTTTGAGAGTTGGTTAGGCATAGCACCTCCGCAATGCTGAAAATCAATACTCACTAATTATATCTCACATCGGTTCTAATTTAATCAAGTTCTCTTTATAATTATTTTGATATAATCTACATTAATGCATGGAGTTTTGTGAAAACTACAGATCCAAGTTTTGAAAAAAAAAATTATATCACCTGTGCACCCTGGAGATGCGGAGAACATAAGGATCTTTGATAAAAGTGATTTTCGGATTAAATTTTAAAAATTCAGATATTCCATGTTAAGCACAGGAAAAATACTAAGCAAAACATTACCTTGCAAATTTTTTGAAAATAGTTTTAAATTATGAAAGCATAAAGGTCCCTATAAAGGGAAAACATGTTATTAATATGAAAAAAATATAATTATATCACATAAGAACAACCATATACAAGACATAAAGAAAAGGAAGGGCAACCATAATGTACCTAATAATTGTCTTTGATTATTGAAGAATAATTGGGATGATAACTTTGAGATGTGTTTGTAGTCAGCGATAACTTGAAAGATAAAAAAAAAGGTTTTGATTAAAATCTCTCAGGATATTTATGAGAAAAATTAAATTTTTGATGAAAAGCAAGGTTGGAATATCTCCTCAAAAGGCAGGGTTGGAACATCCCCTAAGGTGTAAATTTTAGACATGTTCAAAAGAAGGTTTTGATTGAAAGCCCCTTTAGGAAGTTCTAGGAAAGAGAAAATTAAAATTTTAATTAAAGAGTGAGGTTGGAGTATCCCCTAAAAAGTGGAGCTAGAGTATCCCTTAAAGTGAAAATTATGGATTTATTGAAAAAAGGCTTTTGATTAGTAATCCTAAGAATGTTCGAGAGTGAAAATCTAAGTTTTGAATGGTAAGCAAGGTTAGAGTATCCTTTCAAAAAGTGTGGTTGATTTTGATTGCAAAAATAGGGCAATGTCACTCTGTCTCCTTTCACAAATTTGTTTTTAGCAAATTTGTAGATTTTAGGAATCGAGAAAAGTACCATTGGAAAGGTGATTCGATAAGGTTGAATACAAAATATTCTAAAAATTTTAGAGAATCACTTTTTAGATGGAATTAATTTTTGGATTTGGGGTTTGTTTTGACACTAACAGCCTAAGCTGGTGAATGGGCATTTTAGGCTTTGGAAAATTGTTCCGAACTCATTTGGGTTTGTTAAATTGCAAATGATACCTTTCCAAAAAAGGAATTTCATAAACATTCTAGAAGAAATATTTAGCAAATATAGGAAAATCATTTAATGGGATGAAATGGCCTAAAAGAATGCGATTCATTCCAAAAGTTCTAAACAGTAAAGGTTCCAAAAATCATAATTCCCTAATTCAAAATAATCTAGTGTAAATGAGACACTATTATAAAGGTAATTCGATGCTCTTTCATTAAAAAAAATGGGAAAATTCTAAAAAATGGGTTTGGTCTTAAAAGCAATTTTTTAATGGTAGACATATTGTTGCCAAAGCAAACCAGAGGAGTTTTTTTGTCTTCTTAGGTTTCTTAAGACTAGACTCGAGCCAAGGACATCCAAACATCCGTAACAAAAAAAAAATCGTTAACATGGGCATCATAAATTCATTCCATAATTTTGAAGTAGTTTGGGATAGTGAAGAAATATACTAACCATGCCACTAATAAAAGTATTGAACTCAAGATCAAGGCTTAATATTTTAAGAAGAAAAAAGGAATTTTTCTAAGAAAACAACATTTTATTCAACTATGAAGCCATACCTAGAAAGTTTGATTTATCCCCAAGATTGGAAGACCATTTTAGTGAAAACATTAAATCCATGCTAGTTTCCATCTATTGGAGGTAGCATAGATTTAACATGGGGCTTTTGCAAAATCAAATTTTTGAGAACTAACAAGCATGCATTTTGACATAAAAGTTATGAATGAAATGCAACCTACATAATAGTGAACCTAGACAACACATTCAAATAAACAAATGTGACATTTTGACAATGAAAAAGGTGGTAAAAGTAGGATGATGACAAGTATGATGCATGAAAATGTTAGACTCATAAATGCTAGCTAGATTAAAGCCATGTAAGATGGTATGAACATTTTTAACCAAAGAAAAGTATGCTAGAATTTTCAATATGACATTTTTATTCCATTAAACCTAACCAAGATTGAAAAAAAAGCATGAGCATGCTTAAGACATGTTAGGGTGAACATTCAAATATGAGATGGATATGTGAAAGTAGATAAACATGGGAAGAAATGCATGTATAGGGGCAGTTAAGATAACAAAAGTAAAGCACGGCATATTTCCCCATCCAAGCAACATCAAGGCATCAAGAGGATCATAAAGCCTAAGACTAGCACAACCAATGCCACGAATATCCTCGAAAATCTTAGAAAGGTCATGTTAACATAAAGAGGCCACTAAGATGATGAGAATATTGAAGAATCAAAGACTAGGCAGAGTAAAGTGGAGAAAATATACCAAAAGCTTCAAGCTTCAGCCTTTTTCTTTAAGCAGCAACATTGAAATCACCTTGTTCCTTCTTTTTTATGTTTAACATAAGAAAGCAATGAGAAAAAGGAGCTTTTCAGTTAAGATGTGGATAAAGGGGATGTATGACAGAAAATATGAGTGGAATGGAGGTTTCTAAAAGGGTTTTTAAAGGTGGTTTTTAGGAGCTACAGGAATAAAGAAAGGTTTAGTGGTTGAAAGATATTAAGGAATGTCTAAAAGTGAATGCTCTCTGCTGAGTGTAATAAAGCTTCTTGCTCTCTCTGTGTCTATGTATGTCTCTCTGTATGTCAGCGGAACCAAAGTTGGCATATATAGCCATATAACCATGAAGACAAAAAAGCAAAAAGAAAGTGCATTATAAGGTTTTGGTGCATGTACCTTATGTAAATACAAGGTATTGTGCTTAGTTACCATGTATACTTATTGGTTTGCTAAGCAAAAATAGTGGATCAATGCCACTTTATGTAGTTGAGCATTGATAAAAATCAAATTTACCCTTTGGCAATTTGTATAACAACATAAAATATCCTTTTTCATCAGCTACTTGGGCCTCAAAATTTTTTCTAAATCCAATCACAAGCCCAAAGCTGAGGCCTAGTATGTATTTTGATAATTTTGGTGCAAGAATCATGTTTGAGTTAGATTTTCAAATCGACAGTGCAAAGGCTAAAAAATGTCTCGAATTGGGCAAAAAATGCCTTTGTCTATCGATGCAAAACATCTTGTATCGATACATAGGATAATTTTCGAGTATCAATACAATGAAGCATGTGTTGATACCAAAAGCCAAAAAAGTTTCTAGTGTCGAGACTTTAAGGTATGTATCGATACTTTATGGGCTTATGCAATATCCTTGCTTGAGTATTGATGCATTCAACCAAATATCACAACTTTAGCTACTGTCAAGTTCTTATGGATAAACATGTTAAGTATCGATGCCACTCATTAGGTGTCGATACCAAACCCTCTTTTATCAATACTACATGTGAACATTTTAATTTTTAGAGGTGTAAGATCTTGGTATCATTACCTATGCACCGATATGACTTGCACATAGTGTGGCTCTTTGAATTATCCTTTTTTAGTCAAAAATAATGAAAAATTAATCTGTGCTTCCAAGGATGCTCAAAATAATTGCCTCTAATGCCCTGGATGATGGCCTTCGATGCTTTAGATGATCCATAAATAGAATGGCATGTCTACAATTCGGTTTGCCCAACAAATGATAAAAGAACTAATTAGGTAGATAACATAGCTTCCCAATGCATCTCTATGCAACTCCTAAATCAATGAACTGGGAACTTTTTACCCAAATACATTATATGTATTTCACTTAAACACCACCTCTAATATTGTGGGATTAAGTTTGTAAGCACCTAGACAACACAGCTTTAGTTGAGTAAGACCCATTAATTATAACTCAAGGGCTCGAGCAGAAATGATCGCTAGCTTGCCTAACAAATCCCTGTGGCTAGAGCTCAAGTATCTTGTTATAATTAATGAAAAGTGTTCAATCATGCTTAAACATGGACTTAATATTTTATGAGGGATTTTTAATCATTTATCTTTGGTCTCACTGCTTTGTTTGATTAGCATGCTTAGCATTTATTCAATCATATATCATATATATATAAATTCAAAAATAAATCTAACACATGCAATCTACTAGGGTGATTGTGGACTTAATCTTTGTAGTTTCTTTGAGCCAATAGGAAACTATTAGTCAAATTCCTAAGGATGTCATACAAAGTCTTCACAAGTCTGGATGATGATCTCCTTGGTCATTTCTTCTTAGTGCCGTCTTGTTTATATCTTGGATTTACATAAATTCTAATCTTATTCTAAATCTAAATCTACAAGTCCTATGCAACTATTACTTATTATTGTAAGAAACCTCAATTTACATTCAAGGAAAGTTAAGTGAGAAAAGAATTTAAAACCTAGAATTAAAAGAGATGGTAGGGTTCCCAGGCCCTATTTATAGAAAATACCAAAAGAAAAATTCAACCATCTATAACTTAGTCATACTAAGGTCTAGCCCATAATCATCCTTATGCTAACATAATCATATTATAAGCAAGAAATAAAATAACCATAGCCAATAACACTTGGTGATCTTATGTGTCATTTGCATAATTCATTAAGTAATTTGAAATGATTTATCCAATTATTCATTAATTTTTGTTCTTTAATTAAAACATTTATTAATTGAATTCTTAACTTTTAGGAAACTTGTCTTAAATTACACATTACCTAACATTTAGGTTGTTTATCTTAATTAGTAAATTATCTAATCTCTAGACAACTTTGTCTTAATTTGGACAAACCATCCATTTTAAATACTTATTTTCAAAAAACAACATTTTAAGACATTAAATTGGACATTACCTAACTTTTAGGTTATTTGTCTTAGTTAGGATATTATCTAAGTTCTAGATAACTTTTTCCTAATTTAGACAAATTGTTTAGCATGCCATATTTCCTAAACCATTTAGGAAAATAATTTCCAATTTTTGAAGTCTTAGTATTGATCCATATTTAATTTAGTCACAAAAACAATTTTCTTACATGATTAACATTTATTCTACTCACATTAGAACAAATCCTATTTCGAGTAGGATTAATCATTTAAATTATATATTTTTCAATTGAATAATTTAATTGAATTTTAATTCCATGCTTATATATTATCCCATTCATATCTTAAATAATTTAAGAAGATTAATACAATTGGATAATTAGGTGCTTGATGATATGTAAGAGTTTTAATGGAATACAACATCTTAAGGAGTCTTGGTCCAAATAGAAGTCTGCTCCATGCATGGCTATCTTGGCAATCCTAATTCAATTCAAACACTATTATCTTCCTCCTACTAAACCTCTAAAAATATAGCAAATTTGCAGCAATATCCTACTGCCATGAATGCCAACCAAGGCCAAAAGAGTGAAGATATCAAGCACATCTAATGCACCTGATATAGCCCAAAATTGAAACATTTTCAACTGCAATTTCAATCTGATTTTTCCAGAAAATATTATGAACTTTTCATGACACTTTCAAGGTGGAAAATGATGGGAAAAAAATCACAGCAATAGCCACTAAAAATTTTGGCACCATCAAAACACAAAAACGGAACCATCTTAACAATGGCTCAAAATGTTGACGAATGATTCAAGTATTAATTTAATTAGAAAAAATATATTTTAAAATAATTAATTTTGATAGTAAAGATGGATTAGCGGGGTAGAAAATTAAAAATTAAAAAGCAACAATTTCTTTAATTTTTAATTCAAGAAATGGATCAAAACAACATTAAAACAACATAGAAAGCTAAAACCATGTTAAAACTTTAGTTTGAATTAATTAAAACAAATTTAATTAATTATTTAAACACTTTTAAACATGATTAAAGCCAAAAATTACATGCTGTCCAAATTTTGAAAATTAAAGAAATAAAATTTTTCAAGAATTTTATCAAAACTAAAAAAATCACTAAATCAACATACATATTAATCAAAATACTTATCACCGAAAACCAGCATCCTAGACCACATGTAATCTACACACTTAGGCTCTTGATACCACTGAAAGGAAAAAATTCCAAGCTCATGCATATCGATTTAAGCATAAAAATTAAATCAAAATTAAACATAAGCAGCGAAATTAAATAAAGAAACCCCCAGATTTCCTTAAGATTTTAGGAAGAGATGTACATGTGATTGGATAGCCATTTTAAAACATAGATTTGATATAAATCATATCTACTTAGAGACTTGCCACTCTAAGTGTGTTGATTCCTCCACGAATGCACCATGGGTTGATTAGTATGATCTCTTAAGGCCAAAAGCAGCACAAGTGTCCTACCTTTAATAGTGATCCATAAAGATGCCTATTGAAACCTTAATGAGGTTCGGTTCTCCATGGCTAGCCAGAAGGCTTCTCAAGCCTTACCCAAAAGATATATAGCCAATAGATTTAGATCTAAAGTGATCCTGGAGCAATTCCTATGCCTATTGCACTAAAGAGGAGAAAAAAAGCTTTGTAGGGAAGTAGCTATTTTTTGTAAATGTAGGCAAATAAATCCAAAAATCCTAATTTTTGACTCCGGTTGATAGTTTTAGGATAAACAATTTTTCCATCTTTTGTTGTAATCAAAAACACTTTGGATCACTTACTATGCACATATGCATAATCAAGCATAAAAAAGCAAGGATTTTAAAATTAGGCCAATTTCATAACTTTTGAGAAAAATTAATCTCTCAATAATAGAAAACTATTTTTCTAATTTTGTTGTGTCAAGAATGATTTAAAAACACTCAAAAAATACATGAAAATGTAAGGAGAGCTTAAGAAAGTATGTATATTAGGCCAAAGTCCTCAAGAAAGTCTAAGGTTGGTACCTAGGGTTTTTCTAATACTTTTAATCAGCTAAAAAGCCTTAATAATGTATTTAAATACATCTTGGGCTAGGTTAGGCTTGACTAATGGATCAACTCAGCCTAATACTAACATACTCAGAAGGTGGCACCATTTTAAAGTGTTTCTTAGAGTTCAATTAAAACTACTTTAATTAGCTTGTCAAAGATTGGGCTTAAATAGAAACTTATTAATATTTTAACCTAATAGCACACTAAGGATGGTTGTTCCATGCGCCAAGCCTATTAGCAAGCATAACTTAGAGTAGTTTACAACTAAAGTTTCTTAACTTGCTAATTAAGGCTTTCAGCCGAACCCTTTCAATTTATATGTTAGATAATTTAATTCATAATTAATTTTTTTTTAAACCAAGTAAAACAATTTTATTTCATGTGAATATTATTAAATAATTAATTAAATTATTCTCAAATAATTATTTAATTTTTCAAATACAATTATTTAGCTTTATTTAATAAAATCCTAAACTATGTCTACAATAAACATTATCTCGATACGAAATTCCTACCTTTATTGCCATATTAAGATATCTATAATTAGATTTCATAAATCTAATTTATGCATTAAATAATACTTAATTGAACTAATTCAATTAGGTCATCCTTATTATACCTTTTATTTAATTAAGTCGTACTTAATTAAATTCCAGTTTTAGTCCAATAGATCATCTTATCGTTTGTGATCCGTTAGGCTTTCATTATAACAGCAATAAATATAATTACCTAATCAAGTGTGTTTATAGTAATAGCCAAGATTGGCCTTTAGCAAGGTATCATGGCCACCTAATATGTAGGAAGTGTGAATATGACCTCTTAAGAAACCTTTTAGCAACCAGTCTCTTAGTATACTTTGGTCATTTCAGCAGATATCCCAAAAAGAGCATAAGCATGTTGCAGTGTCTATTCATGCATCAATCCATTTTAGTTCTTGCAGCTTTCAATTAACCTCATGAATTTAAGGAAACAATTTTCCTAAATTCCTCCTGCGTTACCCAACAACTTTATTAAGTTAACCAAAGCCATGAACATATGAGATATGTCTCCTATGTCATTTGGAATGGTGAATCCTCTCTGGATCGCTCATTCATCCATCGTATAATTCATGTCATACCCAATGTACCCTACCTTAAGTATCGATCCATTGTGGACATGTTTGACATAAATCAAAGTACGACACTCCTCATAGAAGATTACTTGGTATTACAAGTTTGAGGACTAATATACATGACTGGCACATGAGAATATATTCCATAGATGTTTGAGTGACTTATACTAAATAGAGTTCTCATAGAGGCCTTGTTCAGTGAACTTGTTTCCAGAAAACAAGCACTAATATGCTACCCAAGTATTTTTATATTTCAACTTTTGAGTTGCATGCGTTAAATGCATAGAGGCTTTGCATATGCTTGTCTTTATGCATTGTTAATGCCTTTTCTTGACAACATGATGACTAGGAATATTTTTCGAAGCACGGCTTTGATACATAAAGATCTCATCATCGTAACTCATGACTAACTTTTCAAGGCCATTATGTCTCATGGGCTTTATCTAAGTAATGTTTCCATGATTATCAACCAGGCCACTGAGATGAAGTAAAACCTTGAATCAGTGACAAAAGTGACCGTTGTGCATTATTAACTATTATATGCCTTATCAAATCCAATTGGCTCTAGGGCATATACTAACACATCTTTTATTTTTATATATAATCTATGTATCATTATTTTTAACTTTATAGGCCCTATCATTATTATTCCTTTTTATTTTTAGGGAACGAATCATCAAGATAAATTGCTCCCTCAACTTAACTCTAAATAGTTATTATGAATAACTATTTATTTTTTAAGGAGTCACCACCAGTCTATTTTGGCTAGGTAAGATTGTTCACCTATCGAGTTCGTATTTTAAGGGCTATAAAACCCTTAAAAAAACTTTAAGATTTAATATAATACCAGAGATCGCAAGAAAAAGGTTTGGGAGCTGATTACAATCATGAGCAAGGATCAATCCCTCTTATGATACTAGAAAATCGGTATCTTTTTAATTACATGTTAATTTAGATCTTGATTTTTATTCGATTCCATATTTAATATTTAATTGTGATTCCTATATTTCAAAGGTTTCTAAATTTCTAAATTTATTATTTTGTATAAGAAAATTGAATTTTAATATTTTTAAAAATCAAAATATTTCTCATACCATATCTGAGAGTCAAAGCAAATACAAAAAGCTCAAATATCTTTTGCACCCTACCAAAGGACTGAAGGGATATAAAAGGTTTTATTTTAACAAGTAAGATATTTTCTGTACCCCGCTGGGGGACCAGAGGAGTATGAAAAGTTTTATTTTCATGAAATTTCAAAAACCCTGATTTTCATTTTAAAAAGGATATTTCGTTATTAAAACAACCAATAGATCCCTATTATATGCTGAGAGAAGCTTCATGTACTATTTAACTTGGAGATATTGTCTTAATTTTTGAAAATTTTTTGTTCTATTAAAAATAATAATGTTTCTCCTAAGACTTGATTTTGACTTCACGTACGAAACTAGACTCAAAGGACGCTAATATAGTTAGAAAAACCAAATGCCCTGTAAAGTACCTTCAGCATGGAAGTATCTTAGTAACTCTAAAAGACTCGATTTCAATGTAAAATTACTGAAAATGCCCTTGGGTTATATCTTCAACATTAAAATATCTCGACAACCCTAAAGGACTAAAAAATGATCACAAAAGCTAAACATATTCCTCATGCACACCTCTGTCATGAAAGAATCTCAGTGACTACATAGGACTTGGTTTTAGGGTAAAATTACTAAAATACCCTTAGGGACTACTTTTGTCATGAAAGCATTCTAGTAACCCTAAAAGACTTAAAAATGATAAAAAATGACAAATTTACCTTAAATGAGTAACTCAAATATTAAAAGTGACCTAAAATGCAAAAATTGCAACTAAGTTCCATAATTTCATAAAATTAAATTTTACTCCCAAAGTGAATAAAAATGCATGCAATATTCATAGAATGACCACCCTAAATGGGTAATTTGATATGGGAAAAACCGCTTCGACCCGAAAATGCAAGATTTCCTTAATGGACTCTAAACTTTGCTAACTTTGCAATTTAATTTCAACATGAAATAAACTCATAATTAGACATAAAATGCATCATGAAAAAACATGAAAATCATACTAAAAGTCATAAGAACAATTCGGCCAAATGCCTTTGGCCTTGAAACAATTTTTTCTAATTTTGTAAAAACCCCTAAACTTTCTGAAATTATAAAAAGACCCTTAAAGGCTAAAAAATGTATTTCAACATGTAAAAAAGCTTTAAACACACTTCTAAGGGTATATGAAACTTTCAGCCAAGCATGAAAGGCCTTAAAATAATTTTTTTCATTTTTATAACTTATTCTCTATGTTTTCTATAATTACTAAATAGCTAAAAAATTTTAAAAAAAAAACATCATCAATCACATTGCTAGGTTTGGCCAAGGCTTAGAAACACCTATCCAAAACCATAAAAATTTAAGGAAAATTATCTTTTTAGTCCTTAAAACTTCTAAAGATCACAAAATGGTCTAACATATGACAAAAGCAAGCATAAAAAAATCCAAAAGCTATGGTGATTTTCAGCTCAACATCTATAACAATAAAAAAACATTTTTTCGCAACACAACATCATGAATATCAACATAAATATGCATCACCAAGCTTAGATATGTAAAAAAATAAAAGCAAATATACATATATCTTATCAACAAGTTAACATGACAATGCCAACAAAAGTAGTATCAACATGAACATATAAATGACAAAATCAACACCATATCAACAACATATTTCTTGAAGAAAATTAAGCTTAAACATGACAACTAAATCAAAAAAATTATTCATAGCCATCTTGTTTTGCCTTTCAACTTGAATCAAAATCCATGAGTTTTAGCATAATTTTGGCACACTAAAATGAAAAAAAATTGAATAAAATGAATAAAAACTAAAAATTTTCTAAGTGTTTTTACCTTAAAAGTATGAAAAACTTGTTTTTTATTAACTATTTTTGCTAATTTTTTGCTTGGAAAACCACTAACCATTGCTCGGCCAAATTTAAAAATGAATTTCCACATGATAAATTCAATTATAATTTTAATCACGTTAGAAGCCAAATTAAATACTCATATGAAAAAATAAAATTTTCAACGCTAATTTTATGAAAAAATGAAGTGAAAAGACTAAATTATAAGAAATTGAAAGCTATAAACTCAAAAAATGAATTTCCACATGAAAAATTCAAATTATGAATTTAATCACATGAGAGATCTAATTAAACATCCGTATGAAAATTTTTGGCCTAAAAGAATTAACATTAGTTTTTCAAAGAGAAAAGATTAATTAAAAATTCCAAACTCTTAAAAATTTATGAGCAAAAACCCTTTTGGATGAAAATTATATTTAATAAAAATGAATCAAAAATTCAAATATCTATATCTAAGTTATTTTATTAAAATAAGTGAACATATTTAAAACCTTAAGCTTTGAAAAATTTTATAGAAAAAGCTTATATTTTGGAAACAAGAAAATTCCAAAAATAGGTTCAAATATGTTAGCTATATTAGCTTTGAATTAATCTCAGTTTTGATATAACTAAAACTTAAGCTTAATTA